>RJVU01007007.1:6996498-7026498 GCA_003731715.1 Anabarilius grahami | reverse complement strand
TACAGGATTCATAGAAAGTGTTACGATAAACTTTTAGAAAAAAATAGGTTTGAAATTAAATTCATTGTTTTAATTGTTTAATTTCATCCTGCTTCTTTTATGTTAAACATCCATCAATTTTCTTTAATTCATTATGGACCATCGTTCATAATTTGAGCGCGTCATAATAAATGTTTTCAGGATTAGGACATCACATTATTGGATGGCTCTGTTATCCTTTCCCATCAGGCCACAGCTGAAGCTATTAATTCAACAGAATGTTGGCAAACGCTGCTGAAGCCCCTCACAGACAGAGGGTGGATGGGAATGGCACATTGACACTGTCCAAGACACACGTTTAGAAGATTTCTGTGGCATATTTATTCACTGAGATAAATGTGTTCTTCTAGCCAGATAATTGTTCCTTTCCACAGTTAGAGACTGCACTTGTTTGTCCATTTTTATTTTTATTATTTAAAGGACAAGCAATTATTAAACAGTCTTCTTTTTTTCTGGATTTCTGGATTAAACAACCATGTAAGAAGACACATCATGGCCATATTCCAGGATGACAATGTCAAGATTTATCGGGTTCAAAGAATGGTTAGGAGGGAGCATGAAGAATCATTTTCACACATAAATTGTCACCTCTTGAGTCCAGACCTTAAATTCATTGATTCTATCCAAGTCAATTCTAAAAATGTATGTTCCTCTTCATGTAAATAACATTGCAACATTTTATTTCCATCAAGAAGTGCATCATTTTTTTGGTCAAGATCTTGTATTGATAATGCAAGAGGTGAGCACTCTGTAAAGTCTCCTCCAGTACAACCCAAAGACTTTCAAAGAATTTAAGGTCTGGACTCATGTGTGCCTATTCATGTGTGAAAATGATTCTTCATGCTTCCTCCCAAACATACTTTGAGACTGATACAGTCAAACCAAAAATTATTCAGACATTTTTTATATTTTTGATATATTTTTACTAGTGGGTGCAGGACACTATAGTTAATTTATGTAAGTGAGGATAGCAAATAAAGTAAACTGTGACATATTATACCCAAAAATTCTTCATACAGTGGACTACCAGTAAAATTGATAAAAATTTGGAACCAAAAATTATTCAGATACTTTGACCTGACCATGTTTTGCTTAACTGTTATCTGACATAATTAAGATAAATTTTTTTCTGACAGTTTATCTCTGAAATCTGAGACTTTTTTTTTTTAACAATAGTGAATAAACTGTAATAATGAATGAAATGTTCAATGGGTCTGAATACATTTTGGTTTGACTGTAAATCTTGACATTGTCATCCTGGAATATGGCCATGATGTGGCCTACATGGTTGTTTAAGAAATGAAAAGCTACTCACTCCATCTTTAAGGGTTAAAAGAACCGTTGCCAAACATATAACATGCTAGAAACATAATAATCACTGCAATAATGATCCAGTCATAGTCTCTCAAGCATTTGCCTATTTAAATCCAAACAGCGACTTTTTTTTTTGGCCAGATAGTGTATATAAAAATAAAAAAGTTATTTTAAATTGTAATAATATTTCACAATATTGCTGTCACATGTGGGCGTAATAAAGTGCAGAAGGAGTTGAGAAACAAAAACAGTCTTTAATAAATTCAAAACGAAACACTCAATGAGATCGCAGGAGAATACCTGAACACAGCCACATTAACATTTACAAAAAAACTGAACAAAACACAGGGCATAAATACATGGGGAGTGTAATAATGATTAAACGGAACAAATGTGGGAACTGATTAACAACCAGGGAAACTAACTAGAGAACTAAGGCAGGCAAAACAGGAACAGAACATATTGAAATGAAATCAAAACTGAACATACACATTACAATTGCTGTTTTACTGTATTTTTGATCAAATAAATGCAGCCTTGGTGAGCATAAGACTTATTTCAAAAAGCATTAAAAAAAAATCCCAACCCCAAACTTTTGAATGGTCTGTATATGTATTCACAGTCAAAACCGGTTACATACACGTCTTGAAATGTGCATTTTAACTCTGAATTAGATGCAAAATCTGCAGCATTAATCATGTCAAAATGTCAATATGTCATATAAAATATATAGAATTTCTGGTCCTTATCTTAAAAATCATTGTCAAGTCATTTAATGGGGAGATCCCTGCTCTGTTTGGATGAGAAATCCACGATCATCTCTTATGAAATCCTCTTATGGGGATGACGGGACTTGTCTTTAAGTGTCGACTCTTGATTTCATAATGTGCAGTTGTATTTATTTTCAGTGATCCAGCAGGGTCTCGGCTCTCAGCACGGCAGAGTACTGAAGTGGATTTGGGTCATGCTAGTTTTAGAGTGCCTCTCCTCACTCTCTCAATCCATCAGAGCGACAAGCCCTAAAAGGATATTCACATCAGTAGTTAAAAAGCCAGGCTTTAACACTTACAGTTCAGCCTTTTACCCTTGTTCCCCACCATAAGCTTTTTTAAAGGAATAGTTCACCCAGTCTGTTTGCAAAGAGTTTTTTTTGATGCACAATGATCATAAGAACCTATTCAGCAGGATATCTTTGGCCATTTTCTCTGTTTTGACCTGTGCATATTGCTTTTGCCTCCTACTCATCATCTCATGGTTAAACGAGCGCTCGCTCTGGTGCTGAGAAAAGAAAAAATGAAGGAAAAATTGAATCAAATCCTGACAGCGCTCCTTTGCATAATGATTCCGCGATCTATTCAGCAGATGTTTTAAAGCTCTCTTCCTTTTTCTCTTCTCATCTCTCTTTCACAGTAACTGCCCTTTCTCCTTGGCGGCAGCTCTGGCCCGTGGTACAGCAGACAGTATTCTGCAAAGCGATCTCTCTGGGTACCATCTCAACAAGAGTGTGGAGGACGGAACAGACACGCTGCCTCGTGAGTGACCCATAAAAACTGCATCACAAAAACGTAAACTGAAAAGACTGGATTTATAAAAGAGGATAACTTAGAGTCTGAAGTCTTATTTTTAAACGTGACAAGTCTAGCGTTGATTCATTGTGTTTTTTTTGACACTCGTGACCCATCTGAAGTCATGCAGAGTCAATAAATCCAGAGAATGAGCTGGATCTGTATTGAAGTCTTGCTATCGAGTAGAGATCACGTAATATTTGACCGAATGTAGGCCATTCTGCACAATTTTAAGCCTCCTATTCAACTGCAAATTTAGGTCACTTACTAACTTAACGGTGGCCTGAATTGCTTTCTTATCTTTCTATATTCGAATTGAAATGGCAAAGGAATTTGAGGTGGGAACGGCTGCTAATGTGCCACAGTTTTGGCTGGTGTTGAAAGGAGAGCTTGTGTCGGCTTTAATACCATGTCTAATGGAGCTTCGAAGATCGATTTATATTTGAATGTCAAACGCCTCTTTTTGTTGTGATATCATGTCCGATCTGATTAATTTCCCCCTTCACTTGGCTCTCACCATCAAGACTCTTTCTGTCGCAATAACTGTAAACTGAAAGGATGTCACAACAGATACTGCCTGATATGCAAATGTTGATGTGTATGAGGTTAGGGATGTACAATATATCATTTCATATGTGTTATTATCAGTCTATATTTAGGATTTTTAAAATTTATATGTATCAGTTAATATTACATTTAATTGTACATGCCAGATGTCTTAATTTTTACATTTAGATTACCTTATATTTTTAAAAACACAAATAATTTCGTAACAATTTTAGATGTAATCTTCAGCAAATATCAAAATGAATATCCATTTTTCTTACTGTACATTATAATATTGTGATGGCTAAAATTATCTCTAGCTTTTAAAACTATTGACTTTAGTTTTTATTGTATACTTTTCATTTATTTAGACTAGTGTTGTCAAAAGCACCGACCGTCAGTAATTTAAAAAATGTGACTCTTTGAGTGCTATTCTTAAAGACCTCTGATTGGCCATTGTGTTGAAGCGCTCATCAGATATGTCTGTGATTGGCAACAATGATCAACGCTTCAAAAACATATTGTTGTAAATAGACATCAATGACGCTCTTCACCAAGTGCTTACACAGATACACACGGGAGCATTTGAAAGGAGGTGTCTATCAGCGGACCGCCTGCTTTTAAACGCTCCCGATTTCAAATTCAAACACTTCTGTGTGCTTTCAAATGCTCCCGTGTGTTGATCATTGAAGCCAATCACAGACATATCTGATGAGCTTGTGAACACAATGGCCAATCAGAGGTGTTTACGCATCTACTCAACAGCGCTCAAAGTACCGAAGTTCAGTACCGACTTGGTATCGTGGTCTGTACTTTTGACAACACTAATTTAGACAATATAGTTTTAACATCAACCATAACATGAAAATATTATAGTATGTATAAATAAATAAGGGTCAATGACATGACGTGTGGATGTTTTTGTGTCCAAATGCATTATTTCCTTTTAAAATAGTTTGATAAATTCATAACATATATCACTTTATTCTATAAAAAACTATTTAGTTTAAATTCATTTTTAGTACATTTAAATAATACATATTATTTAATGTTTTTTTTTTATCTTAAACCAAATGTATAGTATAATGCAATGTAAGTCGCTTTGGATAAAAGCGTCAGCCAAATGCATAAATGTAAATGTAAACCCCCAAATTGTCAGGTGGTGCAACTGTCTGAACAAATGAACAGATGAGAGAACTATTTAAAATGGTGTCTTAATAATAAAACATTTAAAACTATGGCATCATTTTAGTTTTAAAACCTTTCATATAAGCAAATTTTATAAATATCAGTAGTTTTAAAACTGTTAAGATAATTGAAAAACGTTTGTCCAGCAATTTGTATATTCTCAAATGTCAGGAATTCACAACTGCAAAAATGGCTCTTTTATAATGAATTTACAATGTAATAACAGTAAACATGATAATGCATCATCCGGAGGACCCCAACTGATCCTTGTGGAAGAGTGAAAAGGTTTGTAGATCTCTCTCAAATATTGGTAAAAACTGCTAATTTCAAATATGGGTAGGTTGGTACACATTCCATGTCAGGTGGTACAAATAGAGTGTATGCATACAACTATTTGGTTGTACCGCTTGACATAAAAACAGTAAAAAAAAAAAAAAAAGACCCATAAATTAAATACATATTAAAATTATATACTTTATTGTCTAAATAAATTAAAAATAACTATTTTTAACATTGTTGTGCTGCCATTGATTTTTTTTTTAATGTAATTCGACAAAAAAGGGATGAATTATGGGAATGCTACATTATACAGAGAATTATGGGAATTGTAATTAGGTCTTTACTGTTTTACACAATTACACATTTCATTTTTAATTATGACCGACAGCAATTTGTTTCCGCCATAATTCTTTAATAGACATGCCCCAACTCAGGAAGAAAATTCCTAGTTTTCCCACTGGTAATTACAACATTGCGGTGGCGTTCATGTACACTGATCTCATAAATGCAATCATTCCGACAAGTCATGAAGGCTGAAATAGTTCTCTGTGGTTCACATCCAACTATTGCCATCATGAGTTAGCGCAGACATTCACACAGCACACTAATCCCAGACACTTTCCTGAGTGGACTGTAGATTTATAAGGCCAGATGGACCGCAATCTGCGTTGAGTTTAAGCACTGTTCAAAAATACGTCAGAGCTCGAGAACTCCACTTGAGCCGAGTCTGGGTTTCCTCAGCCGGGACAGTTAATCAAGGGTTTCACGGGAGGTATGGTCCTTTAAAAAGGCCTACATGACGTGACCCATTCCAGCAGCAGAGAGTATATTCAGTGTAAGTCGAAGCAGTGGAAACGACTGACATCAGTACACTGGGCGGCAGACAGACGTCTGCTCAGGGCAAAGGCAGTACATACTGTTCACCAGAGCAGCTCTGAGATGGCAGATTAAATTTAGACTCCGTGCCCACGGAGACAAGATGTAGAGCAAGAGAGAGAGAGAGAGCATCTAAAAGGATAAGGGAAGAGGAAAGAGCATGTAATGTCTACTTTTACAACCATCAAACAATCTAAAAGGCCTCTTCGTCCACACAGTGATAAATACATCTGTCAAAAGCTGCACTGAGGCGGATTGATGGACAAAAAGGAAGAGGAAATACTGCCTTTGAAAAACATGCCACAAATTTAGTCATAAAAACAAACACTCCATTTAGCAAATCTGGGACAACTCTGCAAACTCTTTCAGCAACATTTTATGAGCTTGAGAAACAAATAATTTGATTGCCAATGATACTTTTAGAGGTTTTGAACACCTACAAAATTTACTCACCCTCATGTTTTTCCAAACCTGCGTGACATTCTTTCTTTATTACCATAAAAAAGATGTTTTAAAGAATGTCCATGCTGCACTTTTCCATACAATGAATGCAAATACGACTAAAAAGCTCAAAGCACCATAAAAGTAGTTAATAGTTCTTACAACTTAGATGCTAAATTCCTTTTGAAGTCATACAACTGCTTTATGTTACACTGTTAAATGTAATCTTTAGCATATCTTAAAATAAATATTCATTTTCATACTGTATATTACGTTGTGATGCCTAAATTCACTTGTCGCATATAAAACATTTTAATAACACATTTTTTGAACAGCATATAAAATAATTTCAGTTTTAAATGCTTTACCTTTTAATTTATTTAGACAATCTAGAATTTTAATATTGGACATAACATGAAAATACATTTTAAAAAATCTCGATATAGTTAGATATTTTGAATTTATGTGAACAGAAGACTAAACATTTTTAAAAAGCACCATAAAAGTAGTTCTCATATGCTATATTACAAGTCTTTTGAAGTCATACAACAACTTGATGTAGCAAGATTTAAGTCTGTAACTTCTGAATCCTATTTACACTGCTGAATATTTGGTGCATTGATATGAGAGACATAAGAACTGACAGCAGTTGGTGTCACTTACATCTGACCTGACATGATGCATCTCACCCTTTTTTAAGATGTGGGTTTGTAAAAACATGAGGATGTTCATTTTTGAGTGAACTATATCCCCATATATAGGCATGTTTCAATACACAACCTATTTAAAACAACAAAACAAACTGGTTCGTTGTGCATCAAATGCTTCATATTACTGTCTGAAAAGCTTTGAGAACATAAAAAGCAGCATATAGACGGTAGAGCATGTTTCAGACATACTGATATTGAACTTCACAGAACGAAGGAACGTCAGCTTTAGTCCATAGAGAGCAGAGCTGGAACAATCCCATCATCATTAACCAGTCACCTCCTCTCTCTCTCTCTCTCTCTCTCTCTTTCTCAGTTGGCAGATGGCCTCTTTTGCCCACTGTCCTCAATTCCGCTTCCACTGTGCATTTAATCAGCAGCTCATGCACTCTTCCTTTCCAATATGATATTAAAGTCAAATCTGTTTGGCTTGTGAGCAAAAAACAGCACTGTCTGTTTGCGTATGGTGCATGTATGTGTTTGTTTTTTTTACAGTGTTGTGACATAAGAAACAATGGCTGCTTAGTCATCATGAATCAAGCAGAGTGTTTGTGTTAGCATGTGTAACATGTAACATGTAATTTGCCTTGGCAGAGATTGATTCAGTGAAGCTGGCACGGCTGATCTTTAATAAGCTGTGTGAGACCTGCTGTCATTGGCTAAAAGAGTTTCCGTATCGCCGCCGCCACTTGCCCTACTATGAGACCTCCATCCATGCTATTAAAAACATGCGTCGAAAGATGGAAGACAAACATGTCGTCATTCCTGACTTCAACACGCTCTTCAATCTACAGGTATGACTTTGATCGTGACTTTGAATGACCTTTTGTTTTTAATAATATACACTTCCATTTGAAAATTTGGGGTCAGTAAGATTTTTTTTATTAAATTAATACATTTATTCAGCAAGGATGCATTAAATTGATCAAAAGTGACAGTAAAAACTTTTACAGTGTTATAAAATACTTACTTAATTTAAATAAATGCTGATCATTTGAAGTTTCTATTCATCAAAGAATCCTGAAAAGGAGTATCTTGATTATGAATATTAAGTAGCACAACTGTTTTGAAGGATATATATATATATATACATTACACTGCTCAAAAAAATTAAAGGAACACTTCAGGTCTCAATGGGGAAAAATATCATGCTGGATATCTATACCGATATAGACTGGGTAATGTGTTAGGAATGAAAGGATGCCACGTCGTTTGATGGAAATGAAAGTTATCAACCTACAGAGGTCTGAATTTAAAGACACCCCAAAAATCAAAATTAAAAAATGCAGCAGGCTAGTCCATTTTGCTGAAATGTCATTGCAGCAACTCAAAATGGCACTCAGTAGTTTGTATGGCCCCCACATGCTTGTATGCATGTCTGACAATGTCGGGGCATGCTCCTAATGAGGCGACGGATGGTGTCCTGGGGTGTTTCCTCCCAGATCTGGACCAGTGGCCGGTTGCATAAACTGCTAAGACTAGTCTTACAAGTTAGTCATCACATTTTTTTCTTTAAGACTGTTCATAATTGTTTTAAGTCAAGTACATAAAAACGTAGATTGATATAATTTGAAACCAAAAAGTAACACTGATTGCCCTTTTCTAATCACTAGTTGGTCATACTAGTACTTAAGACACAGTCTTAACATATTGGCTATGTTTATGCAACTGGCACCAGGGCATCACTGAGCTCCTGGACAGTCTGAGGTGCAACCTGGTGGCGTCAGATGGACCGAAACATAATGTCCCAGAGGTGTTCTATTGGATTTAGGTCAGGCGAGCGTGGAGGCCATTAAATGGAAATGTTGCAAGACAGATTTAAACCTGCAATGCCCACATGAGCACCAGGGCTTAATGTGTCTGAGCATCTACGTGAGCTGCTAAGCCACAGCTCCAACCCACAGGCAAAGTCGAAGGCATCTACCATCTAAGACTGTCAACAGCTCATGATTATTTTTCATCAAAAACTCATGCTAAGGCCTCTGCTGAGCCTTCCGTGCCTTAACAAATCACTCTCACGAATGTGAGTCTAGGTACTGTATATGCTAAAGCACCGATACACTTAGCATCACTTTTCATCATAATAGAGTTGTGTTGAATGTAACATCCCTGAAGAAACGGCATTATGTAATTTCTTTCCTGATTGCCAGTGTAATTTCCAGTTGAGCGAGAATGTGCTCCGTCACCGGAAAGCAATAAGTGCAGGCAGATTTGCCGTCTCACGTCCAGATCTACTTAATGCTTGGGATGAGATGTGTGGGCTATTCTTCCTCTAATAAGAGCAGACATTGTTGCAAGCCATCCACTGTAGCATGAAATAGACCCTCCCTAAAGAATATTCCGTTATGAAGGCGGCATGTTTCATCAATACGCTCTTCCCTGTACCACACTGTACTCATAGACACTGAGGCGGTTCTTCACATCTGCTAGGCATTTGTAGATAAATGTTAGGCTTTTACTGGTATTATTGGCAAACACTAACATCCCTTTGCCTTAGGCAGAAACAGATCAGAGATCAGTCTAGGCCATAAGTGGGCATCATTCAGAGAGCGAGAGACGTAAACATAGTTGTTGTTCTATCAGTGCTGTTCTATGTAAGCGACTTGACAAAACTAGAACATAATTGAATGGTTGGTCCAACTTTATATTAGGTGTCTTTAATTACTATGTACTTACATTTAAATTAATCATTTGATACAATGCACTTATTGTGTACATACATTTTTACATTTTACTTATATTTAAAAAAATACCAGCATGTAATTAATTTCTGTAATTACATCTATATTTACACTGTTCACTCACACCTTAAAGGGTTAGTTCACCCAAAAATGAAATTTCTGTCATTAATTACTCACCCTCATGTCGTTCCACTCTCGTAAGACCTTCGTTTATCTTCAGAACACAAATTAAGATATTTTTTGATAAAATCCGATGGCTCAGTGAGGCCTCCATTGTCAGCAAGATAATTTCCTTTTTCAGTGCCCAGGAAGCTACTAAAGACATATTTAAAACAGTTCATGTGAGTACAGTGGTTCAACCTTAATGTTATAAAGTGATGAGAATACTTTTTGTGCACCAAAAAAAACCAAAATAGTGATTTTATGCAACAATATCTAGTGATGGGCGATTTCAAAACACTGCTTTATGAAGCTTCGAAGCTTTACAAATATTTTGTTTCAAATCAGTGGTTCAGAGCGCGTATCAAACTGTCAAAGTCACACGAATTATTGAGATTTCCAAACACTTATGACATAACTAAGCCTTGTTTACTGAAATTACGTGATTTTGGCGCTCTGAATCACTGATTTGAAACAAAAGATTTGTAAAGCTTCGAAGCTTCATGAAGCAGTGTTTTGAAATCCCCCATCACTAGATATTGTTGAATAAAGTCGTTTTTTTAGCATACAAAAAGTATTCTTGTCGCTTTATAACATTAAGGTTGAACCACTGTAGTCACTTGAACTGTTTTAAATGTGTTTTTAGTACCTTCCTGGGCATTGAAAAAGGAAATGATCTTGCTGGCAATGCAGGCTTCACTGAGCCATCAGATTTCAAAAATATCTTAATTTATCTTCTGAAGATGAACGAAGGTCTTACGGGTGTGGAATGACATGAGGGTTAGTGATTAATGACTGAATTTTCATTTTTTGGTAAACTAACCCTTTAACCCACCCTTAAACCTAACCATACCACCAAACCTAACCCTATCCTTACCTGAATCCCACCTCAATAGCAGCACAAGTGTTTTTGCAATACAAAATAAACACAAGTACATTTTACTTTTTTTTTTTTTATCTAAGTAAATAGTAGTTAAGGCCACCGAATATAAAGTGGGACCGAATCATTTACTTAACTCATACTTTGGAGTAGTTAAAAAATGTCTGTTCAAATAATATACAGAATAACAACATTTATTGCATATATCGCATCAATTAAATTCAAATAGCTGCATCCACATGTCATACCAACCTTGTTGATTAAAATGGGAGGATTTTCAATTTGTCTCGAGCTTCTTGGGTGCAGCGCAGACACAGTCACAATAATGGCAGCTCAAGGAGTCTTTCATAATGAAATCCTTATTTATACCAATGAGAGCTTATCCCGTTTGACCAGCCCTGCTACGGAACTAAGCCATTTAATAATTCGTAAGCTGCTGATAATTAAAACCGATCAACAAGGGGAAACACCAACATTTGATTTGCATATATTTCTAATGTGTAATACTTCATTTAGCCATGTTCACTGCAGTTGATTAAACGAACAGCTTCTGATCTGTTGGATGCCAGAGGTTGGCACGTTTTTGTTTTGTTTTGCACTGAGAGACGTTTATAGGGATTTATTTCAATTAAGAATGGATTATGAAATCTTTGATGTGGCATATTTTCTTAACAACAGAAAATTGTATTTTTTAGTATAGCGAGTGACTAACAAAATATTTTGAATCATGATATAATATGAAATAAATTATATGAAAATTAGAGACAAATCGTTTAATTATTGTCGCAGTCATTTTATGAGGTAAAGCTAACAACAAAATCATGTGTTTAGGATCAGGAAGAGCAGGCATATTTCGCAGTGTTCGATGGTCACGGCGGGGTGGACGCTGCCATCTACGCCGCCAATCACCTACACGTTAACCTGGTCAGACAGGAAATGTTCAGTCAGGATCCGATAGAGGCCCTGTGTCACTCCTTCAAACTGACAGATAAGCGATTCATACAGAAGGCATCACGTGAGGTGAGTTCCTTCCCTATAAACACAGTCAGACATCAGGGTGGTCCTATCAGCCGTTTGTGCACTGACAACATCTGTATGCATCCTTGTGTTTGGAACAGAACCTTCGCTGTGGCACCACAGGGGTCGTGACCTTTCTGAAGGGTCGCACACTGTACGTGGCCTGGCTAGGCGACTCACAGGTCATGATGGTGAGGAGAGGTCAACCGGTGGAGCTGATGAAACCACACAAACCAGACAGAGAGGTGAGAAAGACTGGACACTCTAAGCTATTTTTTTGTATTGTACATTATTTTTCATTTTATTTATATTTTATTGACATACAGTACACTACAGTTCAGAAGTTTGTAGTCAGTAAGAAGTTAACTTCTTTTTTTAAAAACACCTTTATTCAGCAAGGATGCTTTAAATCGCTCAGTATGTACTGAAGTGGCAGTAAAGACATTTATAATGCTACAAAAGATTTTTCTTTTGAACTTTCTGTTCATTAAATAATCCTGAAAAAAATGGTTCCACAAAAAACAACAACCGTTTTCAACATTGATGATAATAAATGTTTCTTGAGCACCAAATCAGGAAATTAGAATGATTTCTCAAGGATTATGTGACACTGAAGAAAATTCAGCTTTACCATCAAAGGAATAACTTGCATTGTAAAAAATATGTTAAAATAGACAAAGGGTTTTTTTTTTTTTTATCGTAATAATATTTCATAATATTACTATATTTTTTATTGTTTTTGATCAAATAAATTCAGATAAATGAATTGATATTGAATTGATTTAATCTAAATATTGAGAAGATTGCCTTCAAAGTTGTCCAAAATAAGTCCTTTGCAATGCATATCTACTCACAAAAATAAATTTTTTATATATCTACGGTAGGAAATTTACAAAATATCTTCATGGAACTTGATCTTTACTTAATATCCTAATGATTTTTGGCATAAAAGAAAAATAGATAATTTTGACCCTTATAATGTATTGTTAGCTATTGCTACAAATATACCTGTGCGACTTATGACTGGTTTTGTGGTCCAGTGTCACATTTATTGTGAATTTTATTTAATTTAATATAGTGGGAAACAAGTATCGAATTGCCAAAAAATTGGTTCTAGATCAATCCTAGATTTTTTGCATATGACCTTCATTTTTACCCGAGAATTCCAGCTCTTTATGGGGGATGTCCTTCACAACCCATTCAATAGACAAAAGTTACATGACAGCAAAGCTGTTTTACATAACACACTCCCAAGAGTGGATCTGTTGAGCAGAGTCTTTGGAGCTTTAACTATATAATGAAACTGTATGTAAGCCACAGTCTGACATTTCAGCCATTTAGAGTTTTAGTAACTGACACTGAACTGAAAATGATACTAGCTGTTATAGCTGATGACTCCCCATGACTGACTGGTTGGTTTGTTTGTTTGTTTGTTTGTGTGTGTAGGATGAGAAAAAGAGGATTGAGGCTCTGGGTGGGTGTGTGATCTGGTTCGGCACATGGAGGGTGAACGGCAGCCTGTCCGTGTCAAGAGCCATAGGTATGCGACCTTTAAAATTACAATATACATTTTAACATGCAGAATTGACAGCCCTCTTTGTGCTCTGTAAAATGCTACGGAAAAACGGCATAAATCAATTGAATAGCGCTTTTCACAATACATACAGCACTGTTCTAAAGCAGTTTTACAGACAATAATACCTCAAAAATCCCATTAATCGAGCCAAAGGCATCAGCGGAGAGGTAAAAACTCCTTAAGACGGTTTTGAAAGATTTTCCTTTTGTGCTCTTTGAAGATATTTACTTATTTAGACAGGATCTTTTGTAAGTTAAAGTGAACTAAAGGTCAGTGCGTGCGTATTTTTAGAAGAGGATGTTCAGGCCACAGCAAAAAAAAACCTTTATCACCACACCACAGATTTCAGTATGAAGGAAACAATCTTTTAGAAAAGAAACTCTGGCACAGACCCGATTTAATCAATCTAGACGGATTCTGCAGCTTCCACTTGGTGTAAATCAGTAGCTGAGTCTGTGTAGGTTTGAAGAACAATATTGATTCAAAACTTATGTAATCAGACCAACTGTGTTGTTGGAGTTGAGAAACGTACCAACCACAAATTTATTTGGACTAATGACTTCATCACCTTCATAAATTATTGATACAGTATCAGTGTCCTTTACAGTATGTATATTAGCTCGTGTAAGATTACAGCTTTCAGGCTAATGAGCGTTGCTTTAATAACAAAGACTGACCTCCAGCAAAATCCTTAGGCAGTGTTCTCACGGCTTCGTGCACAGGAACCATTTCCCTCTCTAAATGCTGATGGCTAATCTGTCAGATAATCCTATCAGTCTAGCATTTAATTCCCTTAAAGCTCTTGATTCATAAATAGGACAAGTGAGGCTAATTCTGCCATAGCCTAGGCAACTGGTCTTTTGCAAGTACAAAAACTCTATACCCTTGCCTATAAATATGCAAATTAGCCCCGCCTCCATTCACTCACTCCGTTTCAGAGATCCACTCGTTCACGATTACACATTGACGTGATTGGTTACAAGGAAGTTTGTGATGTTAGAAACACCAGCGATTTCAAAATGCGTTTTTGAGACTGTCTTTGGTTCACTGCAGTTTTAAGGAGAAAATACTTAGCAAGAGTGTTGACCTATGAATTTGCACATGGTTTGTCTTAAAGGGTTAGTTCACCCAAAAATGAAATCGTTAATTACTCACCCTCATGTCGTTCCACACCCGTAAGACCTTCGTTCATCTTCTGAACACAAATTAAGATATTTTTAATGAAATCCGAGAGATCCCATAGAAACCAACCGTCATTCAAGGTCCAGAAAAGTAGGATAAACATCATTAAAATAATCAATGTGACTACAGTAGTTGAACCTTAATGTAATGAAGCGACGAATACTTTTTGTGCGCAGAAACAAAACAAAAATAACGACTTTATTCAACAATTTCTTCTTTACCCTGTCAGACTCATACGCAGCACTTCCGTGTTTACGTCCGAAAGCCGGCTCAGTATTGGCAGACGCTGTTCACGTGAGCAGCATGCCGCATGTGTGTGATGCTGACGCGGGAGACGGCCAGTAATTAGTCAGCATTTTGCCGTAGAACATGGAGGCACTGAATGTAAACAGCACAGAAGACTGACAGGGGAGAGAAGATATTGTTGAATAAAGTCGTTATTTTTGTTTGTTTTTTACGCACAAAAAGTATTCTCGTCGCTTCACAACATTAAGGATATGAACTGTAGTCACGTTGAGTGAGTATTTTAACGATGTCTTTACTACTTTTCTGGACCTTGAATGATGGTAATTACGTTGCTTTCTATGGGAGATTTCTAAACCTCGTGGATTTCATCAAAAATATCTTAATTTGTGTTCCGAAGATGAACGAAGGTCTTATGGGTTTGGAACGACATGCGGGTGAGTAATTAAAGACAGAAATTTCATTTTTGGGTGAACTAATTCTTTAAAGCACATTAAAAACAACACATAGACATATAAACAACATTAAAAACTTGAAACTTGTATCTGAAAAATACAAAATCTGTATATTACAAATATATACCACTTTTCTGAAATATAATGTATTCTCTTTTTTGTGAGATTCACTTAATCACTTTCAGGTAATTTACTGTATATGTATGTGTATGTGCAGGTGATTCAGAACACAAGCCGTATATATGTGGTGATGCAGACTGCGCCACCTTCAACCTGGACGGCAGCGAGGACTACTTGATCCTGGCCTGCGACGGCTTTTACGACACCGTGAACCCAGATGAAGCCGTGCGAGTGGTCAGTGACCACTTGCAGGAGAACAGCGGGGACACCTCCATGGTGGCCCACAAGCTAGTGGCCTCAGCCCGAGACGCGGGATCCAGCGACAACATCACGGTCATTGTGGTGTTCCTCAGGGACCCCCGTTTGCCCCCACCCTCAGATGAACCAGAGGAACAGCAGGAAGAGGAGCCAGTGGAGGACGCGGGAGAGGAGGAGGATGAGGAAGTGGAGGCCTTGCAGAGTGAGCTGGTGTGTCAAGACGGAGGGGCGGAGAACGGAGGAAAGAACCGAGGCGGCTGGCCACTACAACAGTGCTCGGCGCCTGCTGACCTGGCCTACGAAGACCGCATGGATTCGTTTACGGACAGAACAAGTCTGAGCATCACGGGGCCGGACATGCGAGCAGAGACTGGCTGCTTCAGGCTCCCAGCTTCATCTGGCCTGCCCCCAATGAGAACCGTCACGCCAGACTTCATACCCCCCTACGGCGGGGCCGGCGCGGCCTGGCGTCCCTACCAAGAGGATGGCCCCACTGGGTACAGGCAAAAGCCCCAGCCTAAACCCACAGTGCCCTCCTACACGCAGAACTCCTCAGATGGACAATTGCTGGAGGTGGCTGCGCTCTTCCCTCAGGAGGGCCGGAGGAAGAGGCGGCTGGAGGTCATGCCGCTGAGGAGGGAATCGCAGAGCCTGATTCAGAGGGCCAGAGAAAGGCACGGTCCTCTGAGCTGCTTCCCTAGCGTGCCCTATCCTCTCCGCTCCCCAGAGAGGAAGCCTGGGATAGCCTTTCCCCATGTAACCCACAGCAAAAGGGTCTAATCGACAACTTCCTTGGCCCATCATGCCGCCCTCTGTCCCTGAGG
Source organism: Anabarilius grahami (assembly GCA_003731715.1). Classification (NCBI taxonomy): domain Eukaryota; kingdom Metazoa; phylum Chordata; class Actinopteri; order Cypriniformes; family Xenocyprididae; genus Anabarilius; species Anabarilius grahami. Next base: position 7,010,148 of record RJVU01007007.1, on the reverse strand, counting down.
CTAAAACATACTCATGCAGTGGGCGCACACACACATACATTCACGCTCTGTTCCAAACCTTGTGAGCACACATAGGCAGCATTTTAAGGCACCATTCAGATGGAAAAGATATCTCATTTTGGACAAATTCGAAGCGATAGTGACAAACTTGGTGGACAAACGAGAGAAATAAAAACGCTTTAATATAATTAAAACCTGACTATTTTATCCAATATTTGTGTGTTATATATTTATGCTTATCACATTTACCATTGCTGAGTGAAATTAAAGCCACTTTTCCATCGAAATTACCCAGAACAATTTGTCCCAGGAACTTTTTTTCCCAGGAACTTTTTTCCCCCAGACCTATTGCTGTCTGCGTTTCCATTGCGGTCTAAAGTACTGTGAAGATTAAAGTCCGGTGACGTAGGACTGTGCGAGACTTTCCAGTTGGATTTCATCCTCCGCAAATAAGATTAATAAAACCCGAACCTTGTCGTCGGTCCATCGGTCGTATTTTTTAAACTCCATTGTTGATTCAAATAGCAAACAACTCTTACAGCATGCACACAACAGAATTTTAAAAAATGGTGGTTGAAATAAGATGCAGCGTGGAGTCAACCAATCAAAATGCTGCGTGAACTCAACCAATCAGCATGTTCTGCGCTCAAGTCCCACCTCTGAAAGTTCCAGAACTTTGAAAAAGTACTAACTCGCCAGCAGGTACTTTTTGAGGGGGAAATTTAATTTTCCAGAACTTAATTTAGACCCTGGTTCATGTAGTTGAAACACACCGAGTACCACCCCAAAATCCCTAGTTCCTGGGGAAAGTTCCTATGGTGGAAAAGCGGCTTTAGTGGGTAAGATCCAGTCATTTCAATAGGAATCCACACGATCGAGAGTTTCGAGTGAGGGCGAAAAAGTTCACCACGCAGATTTCACTCATGTTTAAGTTGATCATGTGAATTCACTATGGTGATCAAAAGACATCTGCTTAGATTTAAAGTGATGTCTATGTGAGCAGACAGCATTTTAAGGCACTCTTTAGATGGAAAAGATGCATTGTTTTGGACAAATTCTAAGGCAGCATTGCATGTATCCTTGTGCTGAAAGAGAGAAATTAAAGTACTTATTAAAACAGTTTATTATCATTAAACCTAGACTATTTTACCCAATATTTGTGAGTGACATGTATTTACTTATCAGAGAATAGTTGCGGTCACATTTACCATTGCTTGGTGAAATTTCGCAAGCGAAATCCAGTAATTCCAATAGGAATTTGCGCATTGGGAGTTTCATGTGAGGGCAGAAAAGTTCACCATGCAGATTTGGTTATGTTAAAGTTGGTCATGCAAATTCATCTCGTTGACCAAAAGAAATCTGCTTGGTTTGAAAGTGACGTAAACGTGAGCTGTGCTTCATACGTCTCAACACTACAAAATTTAGCTGAAATTTTGCTAATGTGACCGTACCTTGTCATGTTGTTATGTTAGCAACATGCTGACAGCAAACCCTACTGAACTTCCTTTGTGCGCATTGCTATTTGTGTTACTGCCTATGCAGAGAGTCCATCGAGTCACTTTTGAGGTTTCACAAACTGCTGTCTATGTAGGGAGCAGGCAGCTAGACAGCTCACTGGGTTCTGGAACAGAAACACACACTCAAACATGAGATACTACATTGCATTAACGCTTCCACTTTCATCTTATATGAGCCAGCCTATCAGAATCCTTCATTACTCTCAGCCAGCTTCCTCCTCATTCTCATAACCCTCTCTCTGGTCCAGTTTGGTTTGTGTGTGTGTGGAAAGAGTGTTAACACTATCCTCTGTTTACACACACACATAATTAAAGTTTTACGTAAACCCAGTGTAGAAGCAAGCAGGTGACTGCGGTCAACAATAGTACAGATCTTAAATCTGATATCTGAGGCGAGAGACACGATACAGCTCTTGGTTATTAAAGCCATTTTAATGTTCAGACACTACAACTTCAGACAAACAGAATCACCTCATAGACATTCCTTAAGCGTATACTGTATGAACTGGTTACTCGATGGTGTGATGTCTATAAATTGCAGCTTAAGAATCAGGCATAATTCTGACCTGACCGCGTTGAGTCATTGAGAAGCAAGTGGCATCATATTCATTTGTTTGTTTGTTTTCAGCACACATAATGTATGTGCTTTTTATGGCCCATGTTTTACCTTGTTCGTTTCGTAAGACGTGAAAACCATCTTTCCACAAATAGGATACAATTTAGTGGTTTTACTGTCCCTAATTTAATTCTAATTTTTGTTTTAAATATAGCATCTTTCATTTTAATGTTTATTGCTATAGGAAATAACAAAATCACAAAAGTAACAGAGTTGCAAAAATAGCAAACCTCATATAAAATAAATGTAAAATAAACCAGCTCATATAATATTTAGTTTGACCTCCTGAGTTTGACAGTCACCATTTTCTAAAGGTTAAGTGCCATTTTCACTGACCATTTGTTGAAAGAACAAGACATTTTTTTGAGCGGCTTTATTTTGTATTCTATTTGTGGAAAGTGCTGGGCTGGTTTTGGGAGGCTGCCACGTCCAAGCATTTGCACATTCAACATCTCCAACCATCTTTTGATGATGCTAACTAGAAATAACATGACCCACTGACACACAACACCTGTTGCTTTTCCAGTCATCGCATTGGAGAGAAACATATCAGATCAAATTTAGATGCAGTTCTATACATATTCAGTTTCAAAACCAAAGAATATGATCATCAGGAGGCACACTACCATCCCTAGACAGCACTACAACCACCTACAAAGAGCTTGATGTTAAATCCTGTAGAGAAAAATTAGTCAAAGACTATTCAAAGTAAATATGTTTAGCCAAATATCAAATTTCTTTATATTGGCAAATTGAATTAAGAGCAGTTTAATTGTCAGATCTAAGCTTGTATAGGATGTGTAAGTGTAGCCCAAAAGGCTTGACTGACAACAGAATAAGGCTGACAGGAGATGGTCATAGTTTGAAGTGCCCCTCAGGTGTTGAGGACATGGATAGTAGAGTTTCAGCAGCACAATGTGTGCCTTTATTATCTCCAACATTGGCCTGTTTTTGACAGGCTGTGAAGTGGATACTGAGTAAATTTAACCACTCGACCACTTTGTTTATTCTAAACTCTACCAGTTTCTTTATTCATGAATGGCTGCTTAAAGGGTTAGTTCACCCAAAAATGAAAATTCTGTCATTTATTACTCACCCTCATGTCGTTCCACACCCGTAAGACCTTCGTTCATCTTCGGAACACAAATTAAGATATTTTTGATGAAATCTGAGAAGTAAATGACTCGTCCATAGACAGCAATATAATCAACACTTTCAAGGTACAGAAAGGCACTAAACACATCGTTAAAACAGTCGACGTGACTGCAGTGGTTTAACCTTAATGTTATGAAGAGATGAGAATCCTTTTGTGCGCAAAAACAAAACAAAAATAATGACTTTATTCAACAATCTCTTCTCTTCCCTGTCATTATCCTTACGCAGGTGCCGCAGTAAGCACAGTGAAGGCTTCCGTGTTTACGTCCGAATGCCGGCTCAGTATTGACCAAAGCTGCACGTGTGAGCAGCACGACCCATGCGTGTGATGTTGACACAGGAGCCGGCCAATAATGAGTCGGCCTTCTGACGTAGAACCTTGAAGCGCTGGACGGAAACAACCTATGAGAATGACACAGAAGAGAAGATATTGAGTTGTTATTTTTGTTTTGTTTTTGTGCACAAAAAGTATTCTCGTCGCTTCATAAACTTAAGGTTGAACCACTGCAGTCATGTTGACAGTTTTAACGATTTTCTGGACCTTTAAAGTGTTGATTATATTGCTGTCTACGGACGAGTCATATACTTTTCAGATTTCATCAAAAATATCTTAATTTGTGTTCCGAAGATGAACGAAGGTCTTACGGGTGTGGAACGACATGAGGGAGAGTTATAAATGACATTATTTTCATTTTTGAGTGAACTAACCCTTTAATAGCCTATTAGGGCTGGATTTTTACCATCTTTACCATACTTTTTTTTTTAATCAGTTGTTAAAAATTGAAATGGTAGAAGTACATATACTCTACTTTAGCATTAAAATTTCATAAAAGTACATTGAGGGACTCGTTACTCAGTTTACAAAAAAAAAAATATATATTATCTGTCTCTCAGTCACTGATATCATGGCGGCATGTAGAAGCAACATGCTTTGGAAATTCTTGGCCTGAAAGGGATCATTTCCCCAAAAATGACAATTCCGTCATCATTTACTCACCCTCAAAAAGGAGATATTTTGAAGAATTTTAATAACAGTTTTGGTTACCAGTGATTTTTTTTAAAAGATATTCTTTTTTGATCCACAGAAGAAAGAAAGTCATACAGGTTTGCAACAACACGAGGGTGCAAAAATGATGACAGAATTTTCATTTTTGGGTGAACTAACCCTTTTTTATGCTTTAACAAAAATACAAACTTAACAACTCTACTTTTAAACCAGCCATTCCAGTTGCTTCTTTTTGTTAAATGCGCATTCATTTTTAGAAATAGTTTTCAAAATGATATTCTGTTGTAACAGTATCGCATATTTTGTTAATAGAGCTTGTGTTGTATTTGACCCTGAATATTCCTCGAACACTATCTTTATACAGCAAAGTAAGATCACCTCCATTCTCACCAAAGCCATAGGCGTGTGTTCATATTCGGAACTTATAACGATGTCACAATATCACGAACTACGCAGCCGTGATGCCATTAGGTGGTTCTGTCCAAGATACCTGTGCTGGCCTGGTGCTTGACACGAACCACACGTGTGTTTCTGACTAGCAATGCTGCAAACCCTTTATTCTTTCCCTCTTACGTCTATAACTGAATGACTTGTGCCATCCCTGCCGTGCCATTGCACTGTTTCCGTTTATTTATTTCTGTTTTGTTTGTTGGCAGAGGGATAGATAATGGGCGGGCAGAAACGTCCATCACTGTGTGTTGTCTTTCAGGCTCCCCTCATCCGCCTCCAGCCACGAATTTCACTTCTCACCCGACATCATTGTTCTCCAGTCAAAAAAGGGGGCTTGAATGGGAAGTTAAACTGTCATGGTGCATTTTAACTGGTCCAGAATGTACACCCAGAAGTCGAATGTAAGAGGAACCCTCCTTAGAGCTTGAAACTAACAAGGAGGAGGATCAATGAAACATTTACCCACATTAAAAGACGCCCAGACTGTCCCGAATGTTTGTGTGTACTTCTTAAGAGATTCGTCACCTGGTTTTATACCCTTGTGGAAGTTTCTGAGCACGTCACCGGCTGCATTATGAATCGTAAATCGATTAGATCTGCACTAGAAGCGGAAAACGTTCCCTCAAGGCCTTCGATACGGGATGGATGAGCGGAGATGGATGAGTGCAGCTCAGAGGACACGGACCTCGCGACGAAGCTCCGCTCGAGATGATATATGAATAGATTCAGAAATAGCCTTCCCCTTTCACCCTCACCATCATGTACAATCTCCCTCACGATCATCACCTCGTACGGGGCACAAATTATATATCAAAAGTGTAGTAACTTACATATATTGTATACATGTACGTACGTATGTTTTGAGTGCGTGAGTGCGCGTAACATTTGGGATGTGTATGTGATGTCCGTCTCCTAAATGTGCTATTTTAATCACCACTGATAACTCAGATGGATACAGAAGTCTGTAACGCTTTTCAGTAACCCCTGGCCCCGCCTCCTTCTCACTGAAGTACGTACTTGAAAACTACTTGGAAGTGCGCAGAGTCTTAACAGATGCAGCTCTGGCGGTCACAGGCTCTCGCTTATTCACCGAGTGGTAATGAGTCAAAGGACCAAAGTTTTCGGACGGTTCATTTCAACGAAGAACATCTCACTTCTTCTTCACATAATCTTGAGCCTTGGCCCCCATGGACTGACTGTTGGACGCAGCGTTTCCCCTGTTAGCGATAGTTTCTGCGTCAAGGGCGCGCGCTCTATCTTTCATGACGGTTAGCCCTCTCCTCACTTGCTGTCACCGCTTTTTGTCCATGTACTGTTGAGTACTGCTCTTTTTCTGCTAGCAATAATGAACCTACGCAAGCCATGAGTGAAGAGAGCTCTTCAAAGGGCTTGTCTTCTCTAAAGCAAAGCTGAGGAAGGGTTTCCAGACAACTTTAGAGGGGGGAGAAAAAAAACGTATCTTTAAAAAGAAACCTATGTTACTGATGGTCATCACTGTATTCTATTAAACCTGTGTTGATGAGAAACCACTAATGTATCTAAAGAGCTTTTGTTTTTTAATGGCATGGTCTGTGCCTGATGGTTTCATCTTCAAGATCTATAGCTGATCACTAATACTTTGGTCATAGTGTTATTAATAGAGAGAATGTGACCTGGAAGTCATGATTTAAATAGCTTCAATGTTCAGATTTAACAACAACAAAAAGTTTTTTAAAAAGATTTTTTACTCTTTATTTATTCTGAAATGCTGGTTTGTTTCATACAGTTTTGCAAATACACTCTGCAAATAATAAAAGGCATGCCGCTGAACATCAACAACAAAAAAAAGCGCTACACAATTTTAAGGGCTTGTTTACATGACAACAGTGTACTAAAAACGGGAAAGTTGTTGCATTTTTCGAGTTCAGCCATTCACAGAGATCCGCGAAAACGACTAAAAACGCTGTATTATGCATGCCAGGCCAGTAGTTGGCGATGTCACTTTACACGAAGACGATAACAGCATCGTTTTCAAAAACTTGAGCTGCGTCTGAAATCACATACTGTTGAGTAGGTACATTTGAATTAAAATTTACTTCATGACTTTTGAAAAAGTGCGTTCCATTTAGTAGGAATGCGTGTAGTATGAATAAATTCGGACGTGCTACATTTACTGTCACATGACCTACCAGCGTGGCCTCATGGGATAGTGAAGTGTCCATCGTATGCGCACTTCAGAATCTCGCCGGAAGTAGTAAGTCATCCGGGTACTTTTCGCCTACTGTTTTTCAAATACTATGAATTCGGACATACTACGCTGTGCGCATACAGTTTTTTGCGTAATTTAGTAGAAAAGTATTTGATTTCGGACGCAGCGTTGCACTTTGAAACCCGTTTTCAAAAGTTAACATTTTCAGTATAACGATGTTATGATGAATATGCCTTTCTCCACTGATGTTCTGAAGTGTTCAAAGTGTTTCTAAGGATACTGATTTTTTATAAGCCAGCTGTCTGACTCGCGAACGGGAACATGGTTTGTAACATTAGCAACACATTATTAGCAGCTGTTGGATAATGTAGTCAAACAAAAGACTAATAATATTAATTACCGTCGTGTGTCCGACATTGTAAAAAGCGATACCATTGTGCAGCGTTTACCTCAGTAAGTTGACCGAGTGGATCTCTGAGCTCACTCGAGGGAGTGGAGGCGGGGCTAATTAGCATATTCATAGATCTGCGCATATTAAATGAAGCAAGGGTGTAGAGTTCAGGCTACATTCATGCTATTTTAGGCATGAAGATTTTTATTTTAAATATGTCACTTTGGTTATCAAAGATGAGTTTTAAGAGATAAAATTATTGACTAAAGGGGGAATTTAAATATATCTTTTAACCATATTATTAACCATAGTATCATTTAAACATATTCCCACATGCAACATGGTCGCAGCGCGAGTCGCCACTTCTGATTCACAAAAAAGTGACTCTTACGGCACAGTCACATTTACTTGTTAAGAATTTTTGCATGCCAAATACAGTAATTTCAATAGGAATCCACACAATCACAGATTTTTCAAACAAGTTGGTTTGCCCCGTTGACCAACAGAAAGCTGCTTGATTTGAAAGTGACTTCTGTGCTGTGCTTCATACATCGCTACACTATTGACGATAAATGGAACTTTTTTTGCCCGCAAAATTTCGCTGGAATTTCACTGCATCTTTAGGGTCCGTTCAGACAGAACGACTTTTTGTATTTTCCTACTTTTCCATAGATTTTCCATGTAAATACACACTAGATGAACATGTTTGACTGTTGCCCTCACATGCGCATATTGTGACATGCTGTTCGAAAAATGCGGTACTCGCGCTCAAGTTAAAATAAGTTCAACCTCTCATGACCTCTTCGCAAGAGTCATTTGGTTCTGTCCGTGTGTTCGTAAGGCTGACTGGCATATGACATATCCACTAACTTCAGATTTCCCAAACCCCTACACTTTATGCCGATAGTCAGTATTAGTCTAACAATAACATATGTTTGTGTAAATCCCTTAAGATTTACAGTAGTTTTTACAGTCTCGGACATGTTGCAGTCTTAAGTAGCAGCTTAACTGTTTCAATTAATATGTGTGTGTTCTGAGATCTGAAGTACAGCAAGTCCTTTTTGCTGTCACACACAAGGCCTGGTTGTGACCCCTAAAGGCTTTCTGAGCCAGGACGTGTAATTATAGTCTCCGTCCTCCACCTGTCAGGCCCTGGCAATAACACAGGACAATTTAATTGAACAAGCTGCCTTTTAATCAAGCTACTTGCACTTCCTGTTGCGAAAGGAGCGTGAGCCCTTGTCACACAAGCAACGTTATGTCACCTGGTAATAGAGTTTGTTATTTGACATGATTTTAAATGACACTATATAATAATAATAAAATAGATTTATAATTATGTATAGGCCTATATACGTACATAATACACAAAAATTAATCACAGCATGTAGCTGGTGTTTTTCAGCAGTTCAGGTGTGATGGAGGCTATAGCACAGGAAGTGTCTCCTGGGCTGTGTTGTGGTGTGTATATTAAACTTTAATCGTTCTTAACTTATTTATGGCTATATTTTTAAAGCCAGTCCCTGCTGAACTTCAGAAGAGCTTTTCCTTTTCAAACATGTAGTTTACATAATTGTTACGCAAAATATGTCATGTGTTGTATTTTTGTCTTGAGCTGTCACTGAAAGCCTATAGCAAACAAGGTAAATTTTGGTCTGAAAAGCTATTTTCAAACAAAATCAACAGTGATGTTGTGTTAAAGCTTTGGAAATTAGGATCGAGGCATTAAACAGGCATTTTTGCACATTTTATTTTCAATCATGACCCAGCACATGAAAGCCAGCCAGTGCTATTGTGTCTAAAATACCTGTAACTAAAAAGAAAAAAAAGATGTTTACTTGAGTTAAAATTTAAGCTGGATTTTTCCAGTTGAGTGGTCCAGATTGAAGGTGATGAATTGCACTGAGAACAGGATTTAGTGTTCCGCTCTCTGGATGAGCAGTAAATTAAAACTGTGTACTTAGTGGCCAACACTTTCCCTATAAAAAAAGGTCCGCTGTGTTACATAAATCATCTGAAACGGCCTGAAGATGGGTTATCACAGCACACACATTTAGAGACTTAAATAACTTGGAATGTTAAAGGATGTATAGGCCAACCAGGTATGCTATTATTATTCTGAGATTGACATGGATCTATTACAACATGTCTTTATAGAGACTGAAGTGAGTGTTGGCAGTCAGGTGCTGGAGGAGGGGCAGGAACGGATGTGAAGAGGACCGAACCAGAGCCAACACGCACTCATCCACATAAACACTGCTGGGCTTATTCTCACACAGCACCGACCTGGCACTGCACATCGTACAGACTAGACAGCAGGTGCAGACGGACATGCGTACGCACACACGTGCACACAGCAGTTAATGGGTGAATCTCATAAAAACCAGATCATATTTCACCCCAAATGAAGCAATAATTATAAAATATAGTTTACATTTTAGAAGTCTTTTTTTAGAATCATTAGGAAAATTCTAATGAAAATTTTAATTAAGTTTTGCTTAATAAATAAACAAAAAAAAAAATTTTTTTTATATAAAGTGTATTTATAAATAATGTTATAATAAAGGTATTTGTTGTGTTGCTATTAATGTAATGTATGCTTATTTAAAAAAGTTATACAGTAAATTAAAAAAAAATATTTAGAAAATCACCTTTAAGAAAAATTGGAATGCCAAAAAACAACTCAAAAATAGCAAACTAATTAAAAAAAAAATAATAAAAAAAATCTGCTTAATTTGTCATGAAAAAAGTAACCTAAATTTAATTTAACACAAACATTTTTTTTATATTTAATTTTTATTTTTTTTAATTATATAATTCTTTTTGGGCTCAAATCCAGAACCTCAAAATCTAAAGAAAAAAAAGAAATCAGTTTTTTGAAATGTCACATTTTTATGAAAATTAAAAATATATACTTAACTTTGTTTATTGTTAATAAATGTATTTAATTTATGCTGATTTAAAAAAAAAATGTAATAACCTTTAAGAAAAATTGGAATGCCAGGAAATAAAATAAAAAGTCCAAAAGACTTTTATAAAAGTTTTCTAAAAGTCTAATAAAATAAACAAAAGTCCAAAAAACCTCAAAAATAATTTTCATAATACAAAATGTAATTTATCACATTTTTAGGTCTATTTTTTAGACAGCATATTTGTTTTTTAACAGGAATGAAAGCGAGGCTGTGGGGAACAGACATACATCTCTTCAGTGGGTTGTACTGTTATTTAATGTGATTGTTCTGACGAAACACTGCTAAAATATCTTTCCAAGAAATTTCAGTTGAAAAAACATACAACATGAGCTGTGGAAAATTATAAGTGGTCCTGTCATGGCACTACTCTGAATAAGGTCTATTATATCTTAAATTATGTTTTTTCATTAGATTTTATTATATAATTCTTATTTGGGGGTGAAATTGGACATGTAATTTTTATTTATTTTTTTGTACACTTTGACGCATTGCAATTTGTCACTCAAAGAAAAATAAAGCATATTATAGTATCACGTGATTTATTTCTTCAGGTTTTAATTTAGATAATTATACATTACATTCTGTGCATTTACTCGTTTGTTTTGAGTCCCCCCACCCCCCCTCCAAAAAAACAAAAACATTTTGAAACATGCTAGAGAAAGAAAGCAGTAAACCCTCTTGATCATATGAAACCTAAAACATCAAAATAGGTACATTATTATTATTACTACAGCACAAAGAACAGCATTAGATTTACATTGAATAGTCAAGGAACACTGTTATCATCGTTTTAGACTTTGCAGAGGCTATAAACATGCTGGAGAGGAAGCAGAGAGGAAAAAAGTAGTATTTGTATAAAGCACTGACCTGTTAATTCTTAAGCCAACAATTATTAAACAGCAAAAGCAATGCATTACTCGCAGTACACTTTTCAACAAAACATTCACACTTTCAACAGACTGTACTGAGCGAAAGCTGTACATGCAAATAGCAACACTGTGACCTCAAATTAATATAACTGCATCACTCCCCAGCTGTTGAAGATGTCATGACATCTATTCACAACACAAACGGTGCGATTTCCCAGCTGCTGCTGCCACAAGTCTGAGCTCGAACCAAACCACACAAACACTGGAGCAGTTCTGATGCACGATACGACCTGGGGCTAGAAACAGACTTGGACCCACCTGAGACTTTGGTTTAAGTATGTAACTGCCTTTTATTTGAACATCTTATCGGAGTTAACATGGGTTAAAAAGGAAAAAACAAGCAAAAATGGGAATGTAGCATTAATAAGTTCATAAGTGCTTGTAACTGAGCTGTGTAATAACTGCTCATTTGAAATATAGAAAAACACTTACATCCCTGTCAAAGTCAGAAAATTATTTGAACTTGTATCAGCTCCATGTTCCCTTTTTGCAGACATTTAGTCAATGTAAACATATTTTGGGTATAGAAAGCTATGCTTTGTGGACTAGACAGCTGAAGTGGGGGTACAAAAAAAAACTCACTAATATCTATATCTCTCTCTCTCTCTATATATATATATATATATACACACATATACACTGCACAAAGAATAAAGCCACATGAATTGGTAACAGAGCAGCACCTGTATTGACATTCTGACTCAATGTGCCAAAACACTTGAACCCAGTAATTGACTCAAAGAAAAAAAAAAAAGTGGTGTTTGGCAACTCCCTATGATTTTATGACAATAAGCAGCATTGCAAAAGTAAAGTAATGTAGTATATAACTGTAATATGATTATCTAGTATGCACATTTAAATATATACACCTTCAGCTTTATAACGGAATGTTACGCATTTCACAATGCAGAGAGAAAAAAACACACTTTTCTTTCCCATCCTAAAAGTTGTTTCTCTTAAATAACATATACAGTAGCACATATATTCCTGTTCTATCTGAACATAAAGTAAGTGCACAGACATAATGTAAAGAGCACATTCGGAGCCTGACGACTTCAAGACATTTCTGTAGCACTGTGGCGGATCACCTCTCTGTGGTCTCTCCGGACACAAAGCTCAGATCATCAGGGATCAGCTGCTCGCCTGAGAACGACACACAGACAGGACTTCAGCAGACCACACACAGGCCGCTGGAACAAAAGCCATAATACTGGAATATTATAATAAGCTGGTGCACTGTGGCCACCCACAGAGATAATTAGAGACTAAACAGGTGGCTGACCCATTTTAAACTTTAATAAAAGCACGTAATTACATTTATCCATCATACAGGCTGTGATTGAGGGTTTCCCTTATATAGAATTAAAAGGGGAGATACTACTAGCAAAATCATGATTTTGCTTGGACTTAACAATTTTGACTTTCTGCAGAAATGTACATCTTCAACCACCAAAAGTTTAGAAAACATCAACACTAATCCTCAAACTGAATAAACATTAAAGGATTAGTTCACTTCAGAATTAAAATTTCCTGATAATTTACTCACCCCCTTGTCATACAAGATGTTTATGTCTTTCTTTCTTCAGTCGAAAAGAAATTAAGGTTTTTAAGGAAAACATTCCATGATTTTTCTCCATATAGTGGACTTCAACAGTTACCAACAGGTTGAAGGTCCAAATTGCAGTTTCAGTGCAGCTTCAAAGGGCTCTACACGATCTCAGACGAGGAATAAGAGTGTGGAAGGAATAATGCTCGTCTTGCGTTAGCTCTGAGATACGCCACGCATGACGTAATCAGGTTGGAAAGGTCACACGTGACGTAGGAGGAAGTACCGATCCAGTGTTTACAAAGCGAAAAGACTAAGTCAAACGGCCTTTACAAAAAAAGTTAAAACAACGATGTCGGACGATTTTGAAGTCGGAGGAGAAAATGAGAAGGAGTTTGTCGCCCTACCGCAGTACTTCCGGCTATGTCATGCATGACCTTTCCAATGTGATTACGTAATGCGTGGCGCATCACAGAGCTAGAGCAAGACGAGCATTTGTGGTTAAAAAGTATATAAGCATTTTGTTTAGAAAATGACATTGTTTTGCTAGACAAGACCCTTATTCCATGTCTGAGATCGTGAAGCTGCATTGAAACTGCAATTCGGACCTTCAACCCGTTAAACCCCAGTGAAGTTCACTATATGGAGAAAAATCATTGAATGTTTTCCTGAAAAACCTTAATACAAAAAATTCCTGATAAACCTTAAAAAAGTAAATTATCAGGAAATTTTAATTCTGAAGTGAACTAATCCTTTAAATATTCATGATTAAGTAAATTAGCATTGGTTAGCTTCAACAGCCAAGTGAAGTGACATTGACATGTTTTTTGCTTCTTTAATTAAATCTTAATAAATTTAATTAATCTTGTAACTGTCAGAT
>RJVU01007007.1:6941068-6996371 GCA_003731715.1 Anabarilius grahami | reverse complement strand
GCAAGAACAGGGTAAAAACATTAAAAAACAGGGTAAAATTTAAAAAAATAAAACATTTAAAAAGAGATGAAGGAATGGACAGACAGGATAAATAATTTACATAAAGATAAAATCTATCAAACTTTTTAGGTGCACTTAAGGAAAAAAAGTTGAAATTAGCAAAAAGAAAGATTAGTAATACTTTTGTTATAAATGAGCAATTTTTCGCTTTTTTTTATGAGATTGAACCTAATTTGCATATGTAAAAAGGTAAATTATTTAAAGTATTTAAGCCGTAAGATCAAAAAAGATCATGAAAAAACAACTTCAGTCAAGTGTGTCCAAACCTTAGACTGGTAGCAGTGGTTGAACTAACAGTGTCAGTGAAGGGCGAGATATACACCTGGGCAGGGTAGTGTTCTGGTGTCAAACACACAGTCTCCAGCCTCCAGAGCCACAACCTCGTCCTCATTCTCGTTCTCCGTGTCACAGTCCAGCTCGCTGTCACTGCTCATGCTCGGCAGCACGTGGTGAGGCTGTTTCTGACTGAGGAGATCTGAGGACAGACGGCCATGACTTTATATGAACTGGCAGATATCGGTACTGAGAACACGTGTTTTTCTGTATTAGTTGTGCTATATTTCCTTTGCAATCAAGCATCAGATTACTCATGAGCCTTCTGGCGGTAACCACAGGCCTTTTGGAGTATTTAAGTGGTGATTAACTACAATATCCTAAGAACACGTCTAATTTTATGTGCAGTTGAATGACAGAGCGTTCCTTCAGTGTGTGTGCAATGACTCATTGATGCAACACAAGTAAAATGTGCTGCAGTGTAATTATTACCCATGTTTTTGAGAGCGGATCTTCATGTCTCACCTTCATCAGGGTGTGAGGAGGAAGAGGACGATGGCTCAGCCAGTGACAGCAGTGACTGATGGATCTCGCCGGCACCCTCTTGATCACAGTTCAGAGAGCTGTCTGTCAGCAGGCCAGGTCTGAGGGGTACAATCTTATCAGCATGGTAAAAATAAATACATAAATAAATAAAAACATTGTGTATCATGCTATTTGATGTAAAAAAAAATAAAATAAATAAAAAAAACACACAAAAACAAACAAACAAATAAATTTGTATATATATAAATAAAAAAAATAAAGCAAAAGAAAATAAAACAAAACAGAAAATGAATATCGGCATGCTGAAAGTCATTAAGTATTACAAGCCAGTACAATCATAACAAAACAAAAAAGTTTAAGTTGTGTATCATGCCATTTTGTATGGACAAAAAAGCTTAAAAAAAAAAAACTAAAGCAAAACTCAAAACAAAACATTAGCATGATGAACACCATTTTGTGTCATGCTTTTTTGTGAGAAAAAAAAAAGAAAGAGAAAAACTAATCCAAAGAAAACAAATACCACAAAACAAAGCAAAAAGCAAATAAAACAAAACACAGAACAAAGCCGTTAAGACAAATACTGGCATGCAAAGACATTAAGTGTCTTGGTATTTTACATGAAACCAACAAAACAAAAATTTCCCTGGTGAAAGCTACTGTATGACAAATATTTAATGTGAAACAAAACCAAACTAAACAAAAAAAGAAAACAAAAAACAACTAATCAAATCAAACCCCAAAACAAAGCAAAACAGTAAAACAAAACTTATATAGCACCAAACATTAGCATTGTGAAAGCTATTGTGTCAATAAAGTCTCTTTCATCGAGTGAATACAAAGGCCATCCGGTAATTTATAGTATCATAATACAACTCAACAGGTTACAATAATGCTAATGAATGTAATGACAAATTAAAATCCACGCACCATTACTGAGGATCTTATCAGCATTTAAATGTCTATTCTAGGTATAAAAACTGCAACCTTCAATCAAGCCCAATTGCTGGATTTGTTTATGAATGGATACACAGTTACGCAGTGATGCTGATGGCTTGTTTCTGTACATTACCCAACGGCTGGAGTCCTGCGCTGTTTGGTGGCGGGTGCAGCCGCTCCATTGAGAGCTGTGATGCTGAACAGGTCTGAAGCTGAAGCTCCGTACAGCAGCTCCTCGTGTTTGGAGCCAGAGGGTTTATCAGAGGAAGAGGAGCTGCTTCCCAGCGAGGGAGGAGAACTCTGCACACTCCGTGCTTTCAGGGAGCCTGCAAAACACAGATAATGTCATTTCAGACGATTTGAATACGCCCTGAAAGCTTCCCAGAAGTCTTTGGGCTTTTCCCCAAAATTAATCTTTTCAGATTATTCCTCGCTATTGTTGCTTCTAGGGATGGGCAAAACTACATTTTCATAATCGACTAAGTTGAGCGCTATCTCAACGGCTAGTTTAGTAGTCAGTCTTAAGGAAGTCCTGTAAAAAAATTGGCCTAACCAAACTTGGCCTCTTAAGAAAGCAATACTTATGGTGCGATATGCTGAAAAGCAGCATGCTGTGTGCTTTTCTCACAAGATAAACCAGTCAGATGGCGGACGACTTGTCTACCATGTTGACCGTTTCTCATTTAATTTCAATAATCACAAGATGAACAGTGTAGTCATGTACAAACCATCCAAGGAGGAGGGTCCCTCTCTGGGACACAGAGCAGGTTCAGTAGGGGACTCTCGCCCTGCTCCTCTCAGATCTTTCTCCCCAGCATCCACAGCCCGGCGCAAGGACAGTCCACCCAGCGCCCCCACACTCTCCTGCTTAGGAGAACCAGCTTTCTTCACTCCTAAAACAAAGATCAAAACAAAGGCAGGCTGAATCTACAACAATATACACTACCGTTCAGAAGGTATGGGTCTGTATTAAGATGTTATTATATTTTTGTCTTGTATGCTCTTGATCAATACAGTAAATACAGAAATATTGTGAAATATTACTACAAATAAAAATACATTTTCCTTTTAATATATTTTAAATTGTGATTATTCCTGAGAAGGCAAAGCTGAATTTTTTTTGCAGTCATTACTCCAGTCTTCAGAGTCAAATTATTCTTCAGAAATCACTCTAATATGCTGATTTGGAGTTCAAGAAACATTTTTAATAGAGATGCACCGACACTATTCTCTCCATTTCATCAACTTGTTTCAGAGTAACTGGTATCAGTTACAAACAAACACATTACTCAAATTAATATTAACACACATTAACTAAATTCTGAAGACTAAATTAATATTCTTAACTTTCTGAATGTTATTCATTCATATAACTACTATTAATATTGAACATCAAACTGGTTTCTTAGCATTTTCTTTACACAAAGCCTAAATGCAGTGCTTTTTCCAGCCCTCTTTTGATTGTCAGGATATATCGGCCCTGACTATCGGTTGTTTTTAAACTATGGACCGATAGCCCTTAGTGTGAAAATGTGCTTTTATCGGCCGATACCGATTATTGGCCGATATATCGGTGAATCTCTAATTTTTAAGTATTATCAATGTTGAAAATATTTGTTTGGATTAATATTTTTGTGGAAACTGTGATACTTTTTTTTTTTTCAGGATTCTTTGATGAATAGAAAGAACAGCATCTATTCAGAGTACAAAAAAAGTTCAATATATCCTGTAGATGGTAAAGTTGGACTAATATCAAAATCTTGATCTCTCTATATCAACACTAAATGAAAACCTTAAGCAAAAAATAAACAGCCTCATTTTTGACATTTCCTGCAGTGTGATATTCTATACTCCATCTAAAAATACTTTACACAGCATTTTGCTAATTATTTAGCAATCATTACACAAGCAGTTTTAGGAGCTCATAATTTTAAAGACTACATGGAATATTTGTACTTTAAAAAGGCATGTAAATGACAATTTCTCATACAGATTCATAAAAGTTTAATCTAAAATCTAATCTAAGATCTAATCTTCATGTTAATAAAAAAACAATGGTTGTGTTACGAGTCCCACCACTCTCCCTCCCACTTTGTTTACTGTCCTCTCTCCGATCGTACTGTTTGAATAAAAGCAAAAAATAAATCTTAGAAAAAAAAACTCAGTGTCATACCACTGCGAGAGTGTCGTGATGAGATGGGCGCTTTGAAGAGCAGTTCACTGGGTTTGCGGCTGGGTCCCATCTCTGAGTCCATGGAGGGGCCCTGCTCATGGTTTGAGGCTCCCTGAGAAGAGACTCGACCGGCTCCACCGCGAGCTTCCAGCTGCCCTTTCACGTCTGACATCTTACTGCGCACTTCTGCCATCTGAGCCTTCAGTCTGATCAGGACCCCCGAGTCCGGGGCTGAACGACGCACCGCCTGAGGACGACGCTCACGCTCTTTACGAGAGGGCACAGCAGCAGCTGTCAATCAAAAAGTCATGATGAATCATACCAATTTTAGATGCTACAGTCATTTTAAAGTGTTATTGAGTTCACTTCATAATTGCAATCTCCATTTTGATGACATCATTGACACCTTGGCTCTGGAGGAGAGAGGTAGGGGGGCGGGGCTGCATCCCCCACAGTGACTCCACATGGCTGCGGTCCTTCAGGTCCAAGAGTTGGATGAGGATGACCGGGTCGATCTCCAGGAGGCTGGCTGAACTTGCACCAGCCCCACGCCTTGAACCCCGGGCACAGGCACCAGAATCTCCTGACCAACAGGGAGAGACAGTTAGAACAGAGAAGACTTTGTTTTACACAGCTATAGTCAGTAGGTTAGCATGTAAATGTGGTCGCCAGTAGGGATATGAAAAGTACAGATATACGTCTATCAAAATTGTGTGAGAGTATTTGTACAGTACAGTAGATTCCATCGCAATTTGTAGCATATGGATCAAAGACAGGTCAAAAAGATTCACCTACAGAAGTACTTAAGTTTAAAGGTGGGGTATCCGTTTTTTCAAATACACTGTTTGGAAGTTAGTCGGGCCGATACCAACAACAAACCTCTAACCAATCAGCATTAGGGGGCGTATGACTGTCGTGGAGACAGAATGAGCAAGANAAAAAAAAAAAAAAAAAAAAAAAACGCAGAAAGAGAAATGAGACAATACAAAAGAGCTCAAAAGAATATCACTCGAATGAAAGTTTATGACTGAGCAAGTGCTTTAGGACCTGCGTTAATATTAGAAAAGCTTCCCAGCGCTGGAGAAAGCTAAGCGGGAAGGCCTGAAAAGCCTCCGGGGGAAGACTGCTTTGAACCCGCTTTTCATGCGAGTAAAACTGGGTTTGAGTGTCGTGATTGTCTGGAGCTGCTGTGCTGTTGGCGATTAACAACAAACTCTTGTTTGTATTTAGACTCATGTGTATTGTACATTCATTTTTGTGCATCCTTGTCGTCCGTTCAACTCCGCTTTATTTTTTGTGAAGCATTTTGTTGTGCATCAGCTGTGATACACAGACATCCACTCTCGTATTGCGTGTGTAACAGTGGCTAAATAGTGAGAGTTGTGAAGGTAACCACTGCACACTGATGACCGCTAGAGAATGCGGTGTTTAGCGTCATTGATAGTGCACTCGCCTCGCATGCCAGCAGTGGACGGGCCGGGGTTTGAGACCGACTCAGAGCAGGGTGGTTTGGAAGGTGAGTTTTGGAGGCGGAGCAATGAAGAGAGGGGTGAGTTTGTTTGGGTTGATTTCAAATATTAACAATGTCCAACAGCGTTGTTCAAAAAAATGGATACCCCACCTTTAAAGACTTCATGTCATTGTTTTAATTCAATTAAATGTATTTTTAATAAAAGGAGTGTATAATACAATTTTGTTGGTACACAGTTTTACTGCTATTGGTATTGACTACTGAAATTGTCATCTATTATCAGATTAGTCAATAATCATGTTCATTTGGACTATACACCAATGGATATTGCCAATTTTGTTTTAAAAAAAAATTCTGAATGCATTTTAAATAAATATTGTCCAAAATAGCTTAGGAATAATTGACGATGGACTGTAACATTTTTTTTTTTATGCACACCCCAAGTGGTAATGTGTTCATTTAATTTTGTATATTAATAATTTCTCAGCATTACAGTGTTATTTTAGTTTTATTAATATACCATTTTTAATTAACATTTTCATTAACTTTTTATTTTTTTATTTTAGTTGCATTTTGTCATTTTTGTCATTTTTTTATCANTTATTTTTTTTTTTTTTTTTCCCATTTAGCTTAAATGTATTTCTATTTCAGCTTTAGTTTTAGTAATTTTAGTGCATCATCTTAAACAAAAATTTTAAATGTTGCCTTGGCAATTACCTAAAATAAATTAAATAAAAGTTTTCATCTAATATATTTATAATTTTATATTATTTCAGTATTTTTTAAATACTTTTAATTGAAGTCCCCATGAAATCAAAATTGACAATTATTATTTTTAATCGAATATTGCATTATTTATGATAAATGACTTATCAATGATAATCTTTCATCAAAATAACTTCCCCCTCCCCTCCAGCAACCTGTCACTCACATGAGATAACAGCAATTAGCAAACGACAACAATCCAACGATCCAATCAATTTCCAATGGACAAAATGAAGTCCCGTCCTACATTTTTTTTTCTCGTTTGAGAAGCCGTTTCACTTAAAAGATGATTAAAACATGATCGTAACTTCTGTTTAATGAAGACTTTAACAATAACACTGCTCAGCTGTTTCAACTCTAAAAACATTATAGTTCTAGTTTTTAGGAAATTATTAAATGTCATTTGAATTTAGTGAACACTAACAGTATTTCAGAAGAAGCTCTAACAGGGTTTTAAACTGCAAATTCTGCAGTAAATCCTCAAAGTCTGATATGGTAATTTGGCTCGGTTACATCACTACAACTGATTAACAGGGTGTCGCAGTCGATGACACTTCAAAGCCAAGTGTTTCAACACACCAGATTGCCATATGCATGACACTCTCTTTTCATTAGAGAAACAACATTATTAGAATCAATGAGGGCGCTTGGACGGAGAAAATCTGGTTCACCTGTTGCCCCGGCAACATCATCGGGTAATTCACCTTCCTCGAGGTCTAGATTCCCGCTGTACTCCACGTCATTCTCACCAGACCTACAACAGACGGAAACAATTCACAGTTGTATTATTTCTCTAGTACTAGTGGAATGTCAGCAGCAAGTAAACAAATCTACAGCGCATAACCAGATCAGCTCTAATATTTGATGTATGTGTGGAAAGGTTTTGAATGATTAATTGGATCCCAACAGAGCTAAATGAGGCGTGGCCTGGCATTATGTCCCCAGCGTATCGCCACATGCTTTAAATAGATGGGGATTCATTTGTGTGGCTCCCCCTGTTAATAGTGAGAAGTGGTATGGTCTGAAATAAGCTTCTCCACAGGGGGTGTTGATAGCTTTCTGCTCCAAGCTTACTGCTGAATATGTATGTATATGTGAGTATGTGTGTGTGTGTCTGTGTGTAAGGGTAACACATGAACCATTGTCTCAGGCTCAACCGTGTGATGACTCAGTCCTCTCCAGCGGTTCTTTGCGCTTATCCACTACAGTATTTATAGAAGCTGAGAGCTACGACTCCACACGGATACACCGAATAAATGTTTACTTACCCTGCTAGTATTGCACTGGCCCCACCAATAAAAATGATCTTTATATAGGGTTAGGGTATATAATTTTTACCCTAATTCTTTTTTCCAGAAAAAAAAGTGACAAATCACCAACTAAATGGGCAACCACTGCGCTAAAACAAGCGTCTATGTACATTGCTGGGTATGTGTGGCTTTAAAAGAAAATAACCATCCAATCGAGACATTTGAATAAGCACATTTACATGCAAAAGACTTCTCTGGTTTGCCTGACTGACATCAGGATACATGTGAAGCACATGTGAAGAACACGTGAAGCACATCTGAAAAGCTTAAAAATATTTGCTACGAGTTTTAAAAAAAAGCTTTGGAGCTTTTTTTGCTTTATGATGGAAAATCTGTTCAAATACAAATGATTGAAAATCAAATCAAGAGGTCACGGGAAATGGATTAGAGATGATAATACCAGGTGTAAACAGTTCAAAAAGTTCAAAAGTGGGCTTCTGACATTTGGGCACATGGGCACCTTTACAAAGCACACACAAAACACTCCAGCAAATGGAGTCAAAGGTGTGCGAGAATGTGCGTGGGCCTGAGAACAAGAGTGCACGTATGTGTGTGCACGCTGGAAAAGACAGAGACTGTGAGAACGAGCATTTGTAAGCAGGAGGTAGAGGCTCTGATGACTCATTCGTCTCATCTGGTTGGAGCAATGTGTGTTTGAGAGCCGTGTGAGCAGGCGGTAGCCGGCAGCATGAGCAGAAACATGTGAGGTTCTGACTCCAACACCTCACTACAGAAACACGAGCACTCTCACAGAGCCTACACAAGTCAAAGCTGCCAATAGTGCCCATTTTCTCAGATCGTGATAGGACAGGACAGAAAGAACAGCTCTTCTCTGGTTAAACACAGAGTGCGAGGGGCTGCCTGTCACAAATCTGGTATCAGCCCTAATTAAACTGTGTTTTCCAGCCAGGGGGAGGATACAGCTGTTACCCTCTGGCACACAAAGCACCATCTCTTATGCAATAATCTTAGTACACTAGTATTTACCACACCATGAGGATGTGACCTAGCAAATGATGAGGACTGTTTTAGGGGGGGGACGCTATTAGAGCTGATCACGATTTTGCCAGAAACAGTTTCAATAGATCTACGTTATCTACATACGTACCACAGTGAAGCTTGTGACTTTCATCAAGTGCTGTTTTCCATCAATTACTATAAAATAAATATTATAAAATAAAATAATTCTGACTCTAAAACCTGATTTGAGCCATATATAAAGCTGTTAATAATAATAATATCATCTGATTTTACCTGGGTTAAAGGAAATAGTTCAGGCAAAAAAGAAAATACCATCATTATTTATGCGGGTGGCAGGCTGTGTNTTTTTTTTTTTTTTTTTTTTTCAAATAAAATTCTTCAAAAAGAATCTCCAAGCTGCATATTTCTATATGAAAGAAAATTAATGGAGACTGCCAAGCTCCAAAAAATAAATAAATTAAAAAAAAGCAACATAAAATAGTCTATATGTCTTCCAACGCGCTACATTACAAGACGTCTGAAGCCAACATAACAGTAAATAAACGTCGAGAGAATTCTCATATTTTTGGTGAATTATGCCTCTAACATCCATGATAAAATCACAAAGTCAAGTTGATCTGCTTTAAAAGCACATTCTGAATTTTTAGTAAGACTGTTTTTAAATCTTACATACATGGTCTCTTCGTCAATGTCATTCTCCTCCGTGTTACTGGTGGCTGTGGAGCTCCCAGAGGTGCTACTTCCATCCAGAGGATTGACATCTTCATCTCCAGTTAGACAGTCCACCTCCAGATCCCCATCAGACAACTCCTAACATTGCATCAACACATCATCATCAAACTGATCCTAATGTGTGTAATATTACATCAAATAGCTCCAAGCACAAAAATGATTCAAATTATGTGGCTGTCAGGGCTGCAGGTTCACTACATTACATTTGTATGTAGGCTTGTTTTCTTTAGAGATCACAAAGAGTGTAGTGTGATTTGAATTTGATATGCCTAAAAGCATATAATGTCAGATGATGATGATGTAAGAGAATCAAAAGATGTTCAAGATATGGCTATGATGAAATGATGGATAATATCTTATGGGAGTAAAAAACTTTTCCAGTTCTCAAAGGGAGAAACTGAAGAAGAAAAACATTGAACATTTTATTGCTAGTAGCTATAAACGTCATCATGCTGCTCTTGCAGGCCTTACATTAGAGTCATCATGCTGGGTCTTCTCTTCATCCTCATCTTCCTTGGTCCCTACTGATGCTGCCTGACACCCTTCCTCCAGTACAGAGCTCTTCCCCTGACGAGAGTCTCTCCCGGAGGAAGTCGTGGGGCAGAGACGGCGATCAGGTGGAGAGGAACTCCGCGACTTCTGCCGACGGAACAGTTCTATGGCCAACCTCTGAAAAGAAATATACCAGAACATAAGCAACACAAGATACAAAAGAAAAAGTGTTGCTTAAAGTGTTAGTCCACCCAAAAATATTAATTCGGTCATCATTTACTCAACCTAATGTTGTTACAAACTTGCATGACTTTCTTTCTTCTGGGGAACACAAAGGATGATATTTTGAATAATGTTGGAAAGAAAACAGTTTCAGTTCCCATTGACTCGGACAAAACATACTATGGAAGTCAATGGGAGCCATTTTCTTTCCAACATTATTCAAAATATCTTCTTTTGTGTTCCACAGAAGAAAGTCATACAGGTTTGGAATAACATGAAGGTGAGTAAATGATGACAGAATTTTCATTTTTGCGTGGACCATCTATTTAGTTAAGCTTAAAAACATTAACAGGCATTAAATGTTATAGCATTAATAGTACATGAACAGCAAATGCATTCATAAATAAATTAATGTCTGTATAGAAGAAAGCTAAACAGTCATTACAAATTCTGTTCAAGTATGAAACAATGCAGTTTCTTCTAGCTAGATCCTAAGGAGCCTTTCAGGGTTACACAGAAATACATATAGCGGCATCTTTAACACTGACCTCTTTTAGGTTGTTGATCTGCTGAATGTAACTGGACTGGGCCGACTCCAGCTGAGTTATATACCAATACTGATCTCTACACTTCTGAAAAAATGTAGGTGATCGCACTTGATACCTGTGACATTAATGGAAAAAGCAGAGCTTGAGAAATGAACAAGACAGCATAAACTGGATACACCCCTGGATTGTATCCAATTCATTGAATGGTTATTCTAAAAGCTGAGGAAATAGTTCACACAGGACCCGCTCTTGCATCCATCTGAGTTGGAGGGATGTCTTTAAGTGTTTCAATGAGTCTTACCTTTTTTTCCAGCATATTTTGGCATAAATGCAACGTTTAAATTACTTTGTTTAATCTTGAGACTTCAACATTAAATCCCATCTAAGATGTTTTTGAAAACACGTAGGCTATGCTTTTATCTGTGTCAACAGGCTATAATAACTATCACAGGTACAACAAAGTAAATTAACTGACTAATATTGATATTAAAGGGGTCATGAATTGAGAAATCTAACTTTTGACATATAAGAGGTCATTGTACTATAAAAATATCCTGTAAGTTTCAGAACTCAAAACTTCCTCGTTAGTCCAAAAACAGCTTTTATTGAAACCAAGCTCCCAAAATGTCTTGTTTCGGACTTTGTCTCAGTATGACGTAAAAGTGTAATGAAAGACCACCTCTGCAGAAGATCAATGCATACTTCTACATCATTGCCTCTTTAGCCCCACCTACTAATTCATGCATTCCATGTAGTAGTAAATATGAGAAAGGTGCAAACACAGGATTGCTCTTGCAAAAATGATGACTGTGTTTTTCCACAACTTGGCACTACAAAACGTCTTGTAATCCTCAGTTTTTGCATTGCCTTCATCGTCTTTTAGCAAAGTTCAGTAAGACACTGTTCATTTGTTCGCTTCATTTTACATTTACATTTTTTTTCACTTTACTGAAAATGGTGAACGATGAATATAAGAACAACAGTGCGACAAATGATGGTACGTTCACTCATAATTCGTTTACACGAAACACCGTAATTTATCCTTTGTCAACTATAACAGAGTTAACTCTAAGTACCTTAACTTTACTTGCCACAACCAAGACTTATAAAGCACATGTTATATGCATAAATGTTTCACAATTGGCAAATGTTTCAACTATATAATGAGAACCCTAGTCTTCGTTTCAACACTAATATAATGTAATAAAATACAATACAACCTCATAAATGCATAAGGAATAAATATAAATAAATATGATTTATTACCAAGCTGTCGCAGACTGCAGTATTCTTGGTATATGAGGTGCAGGACTTCTGATCCGGGATAAGGAACATGTATGGCGAACATCGGAGGTTTTCAAACAATTCCACACACGTGTAGCGGGAACGTTCAAAATTATTTTAATATGCAAAACCCTGTGTCAACACTGGACGCAACAAAGCAACTGTTGCAAATCCATTTGTCCTTCATATCAGAAGTAGCGCAAGAGCTTGAAGTACCTCAGAAATAGAACAAGGCATCAATTTCATGCCGCATCCAGTGTAGACAGCATCACTGATTATAATGGGTTTTATTTGTTTTTGTCATGTCGCGTCAAGCCGCTTGCATCTGGTGTAGACACAGTGTTACCCAATCATAGCATTGGGAGTTTAATTCCAAGTCTTGAATGTGGCACGCCTATCAAAACTGTGTTTCAAAGAGGGTGAAAAACAGGATAGAAAATTGCCTATTACTTCTAAATTAGGATGTTTTTGATGCAAAAATCTTGCTAACATTATAAATGGACCTCAAAGAACTGTATAATTATTTTTTTTTTTTAAATGCAGTTCATGACCCCTTCAATACTAAAGGAGCAATTAGAGCAATAAAATGGTCTAATATAAATATGCAAGCTCGCACCTGAGCACAAGAGTGTCAGTCTGCATATTCAAATATCCTTCACTGGCGAGAAGGTCCAACCTGAAGAACCTGTTATACCCCCAGCACTCGCCCACCTCAAAGTCCGATGCAAACTCTCGAATGATGTTTTTAGTGGGGTCACTGGAGGCCTGATGGACCATCTCCACCCTGTATTCATACCTAGAAGGAATGCAAAGATATAGGCATTAAAAAAGTTATTTGTGAGACTATGCAGCAGGATAAGAGGACAAGAGCAGGGAGCACGGCCTACTTGGACGTCTCAGGAAGCCCCGCAGACAACTCCAGAAAAACGGAGAGATAGTTTCCCCGAACAACTCCATTGCCATCCTAAACCACAAAAACAAAGTCTGTGAGAATAGGTAAATTTGAAAAAAATTTAATTTCAATTTGTCTCCATGTTATATGTGACAAACTTACCGGATAAACCTTCAACCTCCAGCACAGGCCTGATATCTGGAGCGGGGGGCTGTAGACGGGGTCGGCTCTCTGCCGCAGAGTACTTAAGGCAATGAAAAATTCAAGTCACGCAAGAGAACTAATGCACCATTTAAGAAATAAATTAATAAGAGAGACAAAGGGAGGGTCATTACCTGAAGTTTGCCAAAACAAAAGTGCTGGAGTCATAGGCAGGGACCAGCTCACTGAGAAGAAATGAGATATGACTGTGTGCAATTTATCTCACAGATTGAAATGGGAAAGTCTATTCAAGAAATGTTAACCACAAACTGTATTTCATTTATAAATAAAGAAGCATTATTTTAAGTGAAGTAGCGTACCGTGCTGGCCTACAAATTGACACCATGACTGAATGGCTCTATAAGCCTAGAGTTTTTTTTTTTTATTGTGTTT
The DNA here is from genome assembly GCA_003731715.1 of Anabarilius grahami. Lineage (NCBI taxonomy): Eukaryota > Metazoa > Chordata > Actinopteri > Cypriniformes > Xenocyprididae > Anabarilius > Anabarilius grahami. Next base: position 6,983,092 of record RJVU01007007.1, on the reverse strand, counting down.
ATTCATTATTCACAGTCTGCCACAGAGAGCACAAAACATCAAGTATACTAAGATCTTGTCACTGCATGAAGTGGCAGTATAAAAGGTACAGTATCTAATTTCGAGTCTCAGGTCCGGCAGGGATTGTCGGTGAGGGGAGTGAATGTCCAGCGCTCTCCCCACCCTCAATACCACGACTGAGGTGAGACCCTTGAGCAAGGCACCGTACCCCCAACTGCTCCCCGGGCGCCGCAGCAATGGCTGCCCACTGCTCCGGGTGTGTGTTCACGGTGTGTGTGTTCACTGCTGTGTGTATGCGCACTTGGATGGGTTAAATGCAGAGCACAAATTCCGAGTATGGGTCACCATACTTGGCCACATGTCACTTCACTTCACTAAATGTATGTACCTGGTGAAGTCTGGTGGGACAGGAGTGGTGACAAAAGACTGCATTGGCTTCCTGTGAACCTGCTGGAACATGAGCAGGATCTCTGGACTCTTAGAGATCAGCTCGCTCTTACTGCACGAACGCAGCTGTAGGGTGTAAGCACACGTCACATTTTAATGCTATTTTTTCCATTACAAAATCATTCAATCGACATAATGTAAGTGAAAAGTTGAACTGAAACTTTAACTTGAATTTTCAGAATAACTTAATTTTCTTACTAAATTTTATTTGACTTATAATTAAATTTGTTTTAGTAATAGTGCATCTAAAAGTACAATTCTTATTTAACTTTATACAATTATTATAATTTTATTTCTTTGATTGTCTCAAACTATTATGTTACTTATACATTGACTTCACACACCTGATGTTCCACTTCCTGCAGCAGAGACTCCAGCAGTTCTGTTTCCTGTGTCAGAGAGGTCTTCTGTCCTGTGGGTGCAGCAACACTACATTAGACAAATATTAGCTCAAAGATCAGGTTATATAAAAACTGTCAGAAGAAAAGCAGGATTGTACCCATGAGCGTGATGAGTTTGTTCTTGAGCTGATTATCGAGCCGAGCAATCATCATTTCCACAGCGTTCCGGATTTCCCTCACCCTTTCATCCTTCGCACCACGCACCGCCTCAACGTTCTTCTCCTGAAAAACAAATAAAATGTGGTTAAATTTAAAAAAATCTATGTTATATGGCCAAAAGTATGTGGACACCCAAACACACTCCCACACACTACCATTCAATATTTTGCGCTCAGTAAGATTTTTTTTCCCCCCAAAATGTAATACTTTTATTCAGAAAGGATGAATTATATTAATCAAAAGTGTCAGTTGAGACATTTATAAGATTAGAAAAGATTTATGTTTTAAATAAATGCAGTTCATTTGTTCTTTCTATTCACCAACAAAAATGTTTTCAACATTGATAAGAAATGTTTATTGAGCACCAAATCAGCATATTAAAATGATTTGTGAAGGATCATGTGACACTAAAGACTGGAGGCAAAGCTGAATTTTTAGCAGCCATTACTTCAGCACTACTACTTACACTTCTGGGAAGACTTTCCACTAGATATTTTTTGTCCATGTAGTGAATCTTGAATATCATAAATTTGCTGTGGGTAAATTTGTTTTGTGCTGTGGCGCCCTCTATTGGACAAGCACCTTATGTAGGATTCAAAAGTGAGCTATAATCAGTAACTGATGGATCTGTGTGGGTTTCTTGGCGTCCTGGAGTTCTACATTATGTAAAACGCCTTCAACAGCACTTGTCAAACCAGGAATACATGTAATTAGATAACATTTGATTTGTCATTAGCAGTTCCATCTAAAAAGGCATTTGTGGCTGGTAAACTAGCATCCATTATGAATTGTCAACTCAGAAAACGTCTAAATTGCTCCGAGTGGGCGTCAATGAGAAGCAAGGGTGCTTACCACTTCTTGAACCAGACTAATGAGCTCCATCAGCCGGCGCCGCAGCTTAGCCACCTCCTCGTTCACCTTCGTCACATGCTGCTCGTAGATCTCGGCCAGGGGTTTGAACGTATGACCTCCGTGCTGTGGAGAGGAGGAGATAAGCAAGTTCCTGTTTGAAACAAACTAACATCCGTTAACGTTAGGTGCAGTATTGATAATTTCCTCCTAAGTGTGACCAGTCATGTTTCATCTCAACACATTGGGATCTGAGGAGGAAATGACACCATACACGTAATCCACCAGCCTGACTAATGTGTTTTGAAGACAGAAACACATACCATGCCTCCCCACAGAGCGCACTGGTGACAGATGCACTTCTTACAAGTCCAGCAGAACACGCTCAACTTTTCATGATGGTTCTCACACCTGTTACGGTGAGAGAATGGCGGAGTGAGGAGAGAATCACTGGCAGTGAGTACACTAATTGGTCACTTAGTCATTTGATAAAATGTTAAAATGCGAGGAGACTCCATCCCAAAAAATGAAAAACCCAGTATTCTCTCTGTGGCATTTCTTTTTTTTCAATAAGAAAACATTTTATCATGCCTATTTTTTGCAAGTCAAATGCCTTCTGTCTAGATATGTTTACTTTAAATCCATGATAAAAAAATATGATTACATTTTAAAAGCTATAATAATCTAAACAAAGAAAAAAAACAATACTTGAAACAAAATGTAATACTTCAATTCAATATAAATTTCACACTATTTAAATAAACTGAAATAAATATATTATAAATAGAAATATTAATTATATAGACACCACCATTCAAAGGTTTAGGGCCAGTATGATTTTCTATGTTTTTGAACGTAGTCTCTTATGGCAAGATTGGATTTATTTAATAAAAAATACGGTAATATTGTAAAATATTATTACAATTTAAAATATCTGTTTTCTTTTTTAATACATTTTATAAAATTTAATTTATTCCTGTGATGGTAAAGCTGAATTTTCAGCATCATTACTCCAGTCTTCAGTGTCACATGATCCTTCAGAAGTCATTCTAACATGCTGATTTGGTGCTCAAGATATATTTCGTATTTTATTATCAATGTTGAAAACAGTGATAATAAACAGGAATTTTTGGTGAATAGAAAGTTCAGAAACAGCATTTATTTGAAATATTAAAGACATTTATAATGTTACAAAAAACAATCTGTCACTTTTGTTCAATTTAATGTAGTGTCCTTGCTAAATAAAACTATTAAATTCTTTCTTAAAAAAAAAAAAAAAAAAATAACAAAAAAAACATTCAGGCCCAAACTTTTGAATAGTAATGTATATAGTTAAGAAAAAACACAGTACTGCCACCATATTCAGGGTGAATAAGTGTATGGCTCACTTGTCTTTGTCGTTCTCCTCATGTTTTGTGAGGTTGCAGAGCTGCAGTGTGTCCAGTTGTTGAGTCACTTCCTCTGCCCAGCGACAGTTAACCAGTTCCCTCAGCTGAAGCGGAGCTCTGAATTCAACATTTAGAAGTTTTATTAGCCAAAAGGACCATATACATTTATTATTATTATTATTATTCACACTTTAAAAAAAATTTTTTTTTTAAATCAAGAGAAGACAGTGTTGCAAACTGGATTCAAGTTGGTTCTGCAAAACTCTGTCTTTGCTATTAAATCATTTTGATACTTTTTTAAATCAACCAAAAATGAGTACCAGGGATGAATCTGTTCCAGCACTCCCAATAAAGGCTTTGAGCTTTAATTATAGAGCTCTAGTTTGAACACACTTCAAACTGCTTTGGCAATTATGCAAGTGTGTTTCTTTTGCCAAATATCAGGTGGCTCCGGTCCAGTTGTCTAAAGTTGTTTTGGATGCAGTTTTTTATTTTAACTAATCAATGCTTCCCTGAAATGATCTCATTCCTTGAACTCTAACAATAGAAAAATCAATACTTAATCCTCTAGATTTACTCCAAAGACAGTCAGAGCTCAAAGCATCATTTGAAGTTGAAGCTCAGAACTTACCGACAGTGGGGACATTGAGCTCTCTGTTCAGTCAGCCATCGCTGCCAGGAAGAGAAACAGAAGAACAAAATTTACTCGTTTATAAACGCTAGCTTGGCTTATAGCCCAAATCAGTAATATATCAATTATTAAAATACATTTTAAGAGTTTTATTAGTGGGATTCTTCTCAACATGCACTTGGAAAGCATCTAAAAAGGAATGTAAAAAGCATCTAACCCTTTTTGTCGAAAACAACTATAATCTTTTAGATCCTGGAGCCAGTTGCATAAACTTAGCCACTATGTTAAGACTGTGTCTTAAGAACTAGTTTGAACAACTACCAGTTAGCCAAGGAGTAAACAATTTTACTTTTCCTTTTCAAAGTAGACCAAACTACCTTTTTATGTAGCTGACTTTTAAAAGTTAGGACCAGTCTTGAGGAAAAAAACGAGTTGGCTAACTTTTAAGACTAGTCTAAGCAGTTTATGCAACCGGATACAGATCTTGAATTAAAGTGAAGTGTGTAATATTTCCAAAAAATACTTTATAAATGTTTTTAAACCAAATCCCCTGTATATGAATTTACTCATGTCCTGTTAAGCTGAAATGAAGAGAGCACAGGGAGCGTTGATGAACTGACAGGGCTCTGGTACACTGTGAGCTCCTCTAGGCTGTGTGTAGATGATCACTGTGTTGTTAATGAATCTGTACATGTTTGCTCACCCGTATGCAGCTGAAACAGCAGAGTTTGGAACAATGAGGGCAGAGACGGGCATCGCGCAGCTTTTCCATGCAAATAAAGCATCGGAAGACTTCCGCAATGCTCTGAAGAGGGACGCAAGGGAAGAGGCAATTCAGACAAACTTAAGAGGGACAGTGGTCTGTCAACTTTTAAACAACAAATAATGAGCTTCTTGTTAGATGACACATGAACACGACTTTATTAGCGTAATACTAATAATATTCACAACAATACACTTACAGTTTATGTTCTTAAAGTTCACCCAAAAATGAATATTCTGTCTTTATTTACTCACCCTCATGTAGTTTATTTGCTTTGATGTGCTTCCAACTTGTAATATAACACACAAATCTCATGGATCTTTTCTGTAATTTGGTGCTTCTCATAAACATATTACAATCACATCTGATAAACTAGTATGATCATAACATGACATTAATTATCTACATAACATTATATTAAAGCTGTGCATTACTGCGATATGGACATTACTTTGATACACTCATCTCTGGCTGATACATAATACTTCCTAAACTGTAACATCAAAACAAGCATTTTTTTGTAAAGCTGCTTTGGAACTATATTCATTGCGAAAAGTGCTATACAAAAAAAAATTGAATTGAATTTGGGAGTTCTAAATCAGTTCTGTTATATTGACAAGAGTGTCAATATAAGCTTTTGTGTTCCAAGAAACAATGAAAGCTATTCACATTTGAAGGACATAAGGGTGAGTAAATAAAGACAGACTTTTCCTGTTTGGGTAAAGGTTAAATTTAATGTTATGTCAAGTTTTCGTCCCTGAACAAAAAGCAATTTGGTGCACACACACACACACACAGCAAACATACCTCAACACTCTGCTCATCCATCTCAGCCAGTTTGACTTCAGACAGCCAAATATATCTGACAGGAGAATCCTGGTGCTTTCACTGAGGTAAAAACAGACAGCAGAGCCCATTTAGATGCTCACATTTTGTTAATGAAGACTGATGATTTAGCAATATCATGCACACAGTCTGCTAGTCTACTAAAAGACAGTCTATTTCCCCAGATTACTATAAATATGTCTGGCAGCGCAGAGCTGATGTGACAAGTGGCAGAAGACATTCATCTGTATGAGCTTTACTGTTTATGACCGCAGATGGCCAAAACATATAATGAAATAAACACAGAACATTGAATGAACTGCCAAAATGCTGCAGGATACATCTGCCAACATCAACTGGAGGCCTTTATGGTGTTATAAAGCACATAGCTGTATCAAATACAAGCTTCCAGCGGTAATGGTTGACTTTAAAAATCAAATAACCCATAAACGGTCAATATAACGACCAGTTCAACTAATAACAAACGCTGTCATCCATTAAATATGCATGCAGAGACAATATTTGAGCACATTCAGCTAGAAAAATCTTCATGTGCGAGCACAAAACTCAATGCCATCGCTGCGAGGACATGAAACGATTGATAACCTCTTAAAAAAAAAAAAACATTATCGCAAATACACACTAGCAGGTGATGTAGCACAGTTTAGCGTATTAGCAAGTTAGCTAGGGGGGTTGCTCAAAACTCTATTCACCATGCAGGAAAACCTCGTATCTATCAAAATGCATTTACCTTTTAATGTTGCACTCAAATCCGTCAATCCGACTGTCTACATCAAACGCTATTAATTTAGTGTTTTATAAACAGGTACTGTAGCATCAGACTGCTTGTTTATGGACTAGCACCGAATGGAGCGCCTATATGTCAACGTCAGTCACCATGGGAGACCGTGTCAGTCACCATGGGAAACCGTCCCCACCAATCGTATTCACTGTTGGTAGCCGATGGAATTAGCATTAACCAATTACAAAGGCGTATATGGAGTGGGCGGTGCATTTATCGAAGTGACACGCCCACTCGAAAGCGCCAACATCAAATATTTAATTCATGACTATTCAGTTTTGCCTGTGTCCTATTTTAACCGTTTTTGTAACCAAATACTGAGATGTTATGTCACATTTAGAAACGTATATTAAATTGATGCCCGCATGTATGTTTTCTAGGGTAACAGTAATAGTTGAAAGAGTTCAAACAGATAAAGTTTAGGTGTTTTTTGTCAAATGCTACTAAGGTTAACTCAAGCAATACATGCTATTTTAATGCTTAAAATAACCAAACAAAAATTAATGTAACATATTGACTGAATAATGAGTGCAAATGTAGAGTACTTGCATAGTAAATGAAGATTTCTCTCTCCTGAGAGACGCCGGCCTACATTCTATACTGAGAACCTCTGGAGGCCCGCAGGTACAGTGGAACCATCGTACGAGACTCAGGTTTGGTGGGGCTGCAGATCTGTTATGGATCTGATGGCTCATTAAATGAGCCATTTTCAAAGTCCCCCATGAATATGTGCAAATTAAACGGTTACATTCAGGCTATACCCAATGAGACGCAATTCATCTCATTTCACAGTTAGCAGGCTGACATCTGCGCACTGTAACCTCACTTACCATGCATAAATACAGCACAGATACGGTACTCAACTTTATACACATTTCAGAGTATGCTTCAATACAAAAATATTGAAAAGGCACATGATTTTCCAAATATTCTCAGCCATACGGCGAAAAAAACAATTTCTATGCTGACCATTTCTACCATTAGATGTCAGCATTGTGCTATTCTGATATATTATGGTGCTACAAAGTGATAAATAATGATTCACAGACAGCAAAATAACACACCTCAGGTTATATTTACATCATAAATAAACCAGTTCAGTTAAAATATCACACACAGTCATAATTCATCATCATTACTGTAAAAGAAACCAATTATTTCCACACGAATATAGTGTTTTGCTAAGTACCTGTTTACGGTTACAGCTGGGGCAGTTTTAAAAATAAAAACTGGATCACATTTAAATTGGTTATGTGTAATGCTGACAACATCAAATGCAAAACATTATCTTGGCTGGAGAATGGCTAGTTATTTGTAAGTAAGTATGTACAACCTGTGGCCACCATGACAGAATTTCACATTAAATTTAGGTGAGCAAATGCACAGCTTTATACCTATATTTTCATTTGTAAATTAACAAATTATGAACTATGTAAATAGTGTTTATTGCTGCACAACAGTATATCCGATCGATTATGTGACTAAGCATTTAAGAATGACCGTCTTTCGAAACATACCAAAATTCACTTAAAATCATACATTTTTGCACGGGGTTCAACTTTAAATGTCATAAGTATACAGTATGAGCAGCAAAACATTTTATACATCAATAAAAAGTTGAGATAACATCACACTAAGGCATGGGAGTGAAACACCCTACAGTGAACATGACTTATCTACATGAGAAAAGCTGATATGTGGTTTACGATCACAACATTTGCAATCATATTAAGGGATGTATTAGCAGCTGTTTGATTCAGTAATTTAAAACAGCTCATGTATAAAGGTACATCACACTACTAACAGATCTTCTAAAACCAGGTTAGAAAATCTTATTTAGTTTCACAAACTAGTCCGACAAGAATATGTTTGTGCAAAAGACGTAACGGGGGACTGTGTAAGCATTTAAAAAGCACATGGAATGGTAACAGACCAATTATGGGGAGAAAAGGAGTGGAGATATTGGACGAGAGCAGCCACTGCATATAAAAACACACTTTACCCGTCTTGGTATGACCATGTCTCTGGCTTATTCACACAGGACTTTATGCTATGCTAACCTGCAAACACTTGGGGCTGAAGGGGAGGTGGCAGCCTGTCGTTCTCCACGTTCTCCGCATCGATCGCGGATGCTCGTGATTTGATCTCCAGTGGGTAACGCTCCAGGATCTCCTGCACCTCACGAGCCACGCTGTCCTGCCATTCTGCCAGTTCGGTCTGCAGGCTTTGTGCCCCCTCCATGACCTGCTGCTGTCTCTTCTCAAGGTTGGATAGGACGCTGAGATTGTGATGGATCTGGCTAAGAGCTGGGTTGACACGGGAGCCACTCTGGAGCCAGGCTGCGGGATCGTCTTGCCTTCGAGGGGAAGCCTGACCGGACATGTAGCGCTCAAAGTCCTCAGGGCTAAGATTCAAGGAGTGGGCGTCCAGTTTTTCTATGAAGGCAACGGCACAGCACTGCAGGGAACACGTGATGAAGATGAAATTGAGAAGATACAATAAAAAAATGTGCAAAGAAAATATATGAATCCAAAAGACTAAGGTTTATTCCCAGCTGCCGTCTGACTAATCAGCCTGCAAATTTCAGCAGTAATTACAGTGGCCCCAAACTGTATTTGGACACTTTTGCCACACTTAAAAATATATACATTTCATTGCATTAGATAACAAAATATCAAACCAAGTGACATATATTTAAAAGAATATAGTACACGTTTGAACCAAATTATTCCACAAAAAATTACTTTAAGGCCAAATTAGGGCCACATTCAAATTATGTATGGACCTACCAGGTTGGTAAAGTAGTATCCATCCTCTCCTGTCATGAGCCTTGAGGGGTTGCAGAAGCGTGTGATATACTGAATGTTGGACTGCAGCCGTGGAGGGTTGGCCTTTAACACGATATAGATGAGGGTGGGTAGGAAGTCATCTGCAGAAGCTGGTTCGTTCTTGGTGACCCTGATGGCGTTGAAGATATGCTTGCTGCAACTGGTGATGAAGGCCAGTTTATCCCTGGGCACGCGCTTAGAATCCATTTCAATAATATCTGTGGTCGACAAAAGAAGAAAAAAAAAAAATGTGTATCCTGATGGAAAACAGCAAATAAAGGACAAAGTAATACCACGCTTCGCAGACTCACCTGTGATGGCTTTGACTACACTATCAGAGACCTCTGGGATCTCCTCATCCACAGGAACACACAACATCTGAATGGTTACCCAATGTAAGGCCCTGAAAAACCAGACATCATTCCATCATTCAAGGAGCTAATCAAGACTGCAGATTTTCAAGAAGAATGGCGTAAAAGCATCATACTTCCTTGAGGAATATTTTAACTATTAAAAATCATTTTCTTTAATAGAGAAATAAAGCTGAAATATAAATATAAACATTAGATATAAAACTTAAACGAAAATTATAAATGTTGCCTTCGTAACTAACTGAAATAAGTTTAAGCTGAAGTACTAAAATTAGAAACTAAAACTGAAATATTTTTCAAAAACCAAAATTACAAAAACCAAAATTAAAATGAAAATGAAAACTGAAAATATAAAAATAAAATCAAATTTAAAATATTAATAAATTCTATAACAGTATATAAATAAATCTAAAATAACACTGGCTGACCGTATCCTGCGCTGGGTGGCCAGGTCTTTTTTCTCATCATCTGAGGTCTCTGGACAGAAGACGCTCTTGTAGAGTCGAGTCATGATGTATTTTTCCACTTGGTCCATCACCCTGTCCACCTTCTCAGAGGAGCCTGAGGAAAAAGGAACCCACTGAGGTTTACATTTGTAAAGGGAGCATTCATCTGACTTCTGGCAAACTATTTAAAAAACTATGAAAAGTTAAAGAGATAGTTCACCCAAAAATGAAAATTTACTCACCTACTCACCTTCAAGTTGTTCTAAACTTCTATGAATTTCTTTCTTCTGCTGAACACAAAATAAGGTATTTTGAAGAATATGGGTAACCAAACATGATGGACCCCATTGACTTCCATGGTATGGAAAAAAAAAGAATACTATGGAAGTCAATAGGGCCCATCAACTGTTTGGTGACTGACATTCTTCAAAATATCTTCTTTTGTGTTCAGCAGAAGAAAGAAATTCATACAGGTTTGGAACAACTTGAGGGTGAGTAAATGATGACAGAATTTTCATTTTTGGGTGAACTATCCCTTTAAGTCTAAATATTAATATGGCTCAAAGAAGTGAAGGAAATGGTCCGACCACAGCATTCTACAGAGAACAGTCTGACACTAATATACAACAAAAAATCCTTTAGATATACTTGTGTTTTACTAACAAACATGAAATCTGTGATGCTCATCACCAGTTTGTTACATAACCCTGCTCCCACATCAGAATGATGGGACAACAATGAAGTTTCTTAGATGGTTTGCAGACATGGTGGCTGGGTGTACAGGATTTGCCACAGTGTTGTTATTGTTAGCTAAATCTAAAACTATTAAAAAAATATTTCTGTTAAATAAATTAAATCTGTAACAAAATATAATAATTATTATACAAAAAAACTTTACAAACAATAAAAAAAATGTAAATGTTGCATTGGCAGCTAACTTAAAGGGGCTCTATGTAAGATTTTTTACTTTAATAAAGCATAAAAATACCCCGATATGTTTGCAGATATTTAGGAAACATGCTAAGTTCACCTACTTGTTTCTCTGAAAAACAATTCTACAGCCAGATATTCTACTTTTGAAATGTGTGTTCTGTGTCGGAACGTCTGTCTTTGTTGTGGTCTGTGCGAAACCTCGTGCTGTCAGTTTATCCAATAGTGTTTCGACATCACAGGTTGCCAGTTGGCGGAAAACAGCGCGTATTGCAACCATGGAAACCAGCAAACAACTGGGTCAGAGAATCGCAGATTCTACCTGACCTAAAAAGCCTCTGAATCCATCTAAATATCTCTATGAACGACAGCATATTGAAACAGATAAATCAACTCATAAGCTTACAGTGTTTAAGTCTCTTCAGCTTTCATTGTCAATTGCGCTCCTTATTGTTGCTGGCAACCCGCGTCTTTGAACGAGGGGGCGGGGCAAACAATATTTTGAATTTGGACTGCAGTACCTATTTTGAACACTGGGTGTCATTATTACATAGAGCCCCTTTAAAGAAAAAAACATTTAAGTTAAAGTACTAAAATTATTAAAACTGAAATAAGAATCTCTTTCATTCTTATTACAGAAGTAGAAATATTCAAAACTGACAGAAGCTACTAAAACTTAAACTAAAATGAAAAAGAAACTGAAAATATTAAAATAAAAGCCCACTCAAAATATTAATAAATATTATAATAGTGTATACAGTATCAAAATACCAAAATAACAAATGGTCCCCCCTCCTCACGTCATGCTCAAAAAACTCATGCTGCAAAAGCACCATGAAAGGGGTGGCTGACTGCAATTTCAGACATTTTAATGCCCCAGTCTGCCCATATATATACATATATAAATTAATGATGAAGAGGTTTCATTTTGTAAATATTTCCCACTTTCTAAATAATTCTGCCTCCCCCAGTACATACAAAAAATTTAGATAACATCTTCTTTCAAATACCATTACAACAAAACATCCGGTCAGTAAGCGAATCAGATTCGGCAGTCATGCAAATGGATTGATTCAGTGAGTAATTCGTTTAAAAGATTCAAACCAGTAACTTGAGTCTTTTTGACAGACTCAGCACTGCTGAGTTTCTCTGAAGCATGAATCCTACCTTTAAAATGATTCAAGAGTCGGTCAGACATGCCCTGATAGAAGTCCTGCACACACTCAGACAGTTCTTCAGCACTGAGATCCTGCATGTCAGAACGAATACAAAAAATATGCTTATTGAAATGATAAACAGCTTAAAGTTGATGTGGGCATGTGACCCTGGTTCTGACCTTTTTATTTCCCATGCTCTCTATGAAAGCGCGGCTCTGCTTGTGGATCTCTCTGCCGGGTTTCTGCAAGGTCTTGAGGAACTCCAAGAAGTCTCGTGACACACGATCGGTCTCGATGCTGGACTGACGGGTAATGGAAGGACTGGGCGTTTTTCCCTCGTGGCTCTCTGAGGAACACAAATAAGCGCACAGTATGTTTATAAACAAACAGTATGAACAAAGTGGATATTAAAATAAATCAGCTGAAAATGGAAGTTCAGCAGAGTTCATCACAGAATGTCATGTGAAATTAAGTAATCTCCCATCATTCTACAACAACCAAAGTCCAATGGGTCTCCAAGAATCAAGAGATTAGTTAAGTATTAAAGGCTGAATTACACATGACTTTCTGCAAAGAATAAAGAAAACCTCAACTGAATAAACCAATGTAAAATGTCACATAATATATATATATATATATATATATATATTCACAAGTCCGAATCAACTTGTAGCCCATAAAGGGAGAGGACAACCTTCTCAGAAGTAGGCCATACTACTGAAATATTGATCTGTTACCATGCCAACACCTTTGACATCATATCAGAGTCAAAGAGTAGCTGAATGAAATGAGAGAGAATTCTAGCATGCTTTAGTTCAACACTGCACAAACAGATGCTGTTGCACCTGTCTTTCTGAACGCCCCATTGACAGTAATGGAGCGTTAGAAGGATTTCAGCCTGAATGCATGCAGCTCATATATATAACACTGATGCACTGGTTTGTTTTCTGTGATTTGTGCTGGAGGGCTACAGTGATGTGGCACTAATACCCACCTCTCAGCCTCGATACCAGAGCTGCCACCAGATTGACAAGAAAAGAGGAGGACGCATGACAATGAGACAGTGAATAACACGAAAAAAATGGTAGGGTGAATTCAATCATGTCTTTTGATACACACACAACTAACATAGAGAAATGAACAAATACACAGTATGGATCAGGGCAGTACGTTACAAAGAACATCTGAGGGGAACATAAAATCTTCTGAACTCAAAAATGTTTGTTGTACTTTGGGAAATACTCTTAGTAAAGACACTTTCAGACAGTTACCTCTTCAACACAGAACATCACACAAAAACGGGGTGGTCCACCTCAGAAAAGACAAACACTGCAATCTCCACCCACGTTCCCTTTTCATTACCCCAGATTTTTCTTCAGGCTCTGTCAGTTACCTTCAGTGGGGGAGCCCATGTCCCAGGGTTGGGTAAAAATGCCCTTCAGATCCCTCAGGAGGGTTTCTCCATGGCTCTCCCTCCTGCCCTGCAACTTCTCCTCTTTCTCTTTCTCTCGTTTCTCGCTTTCTTTTTCAGGGGGGACTAAAACACCCAGGGTAGGCAAAGGGAAACGGGTGACACAGAAATGGAGGGGGTAAAATGGGGCGATTAAAAATGTGGGGTTTCAGATGAGAACGTGAAAAAGATGTGGGAGAGGTGGGGCGGAGATCAGACAGCAACGAGATGAAGAAAACAAACTGAGAGATGAAGGGTCGATCACTTGTTGAAATAAAATCATCTCATAAGAACATGATAGACAAATGATAAAATCATGTGATTGCAAACAAATGTATCAAATCATGCAAAGATTTATTACACTACTGGTTAAAAGTTTGTGGTCAGTAAGATTTTTTTTTTTTTTGAAAGAAAGAAAGAAAGAAACTAATACTTTAATTAAATTAATCAAAAATGACATTTAAAACATTTATAATGTTACAAAAGTTTTCTATTTCAAATGAATGCTGTTAAAATAAATGTTTCTTAAGCAGCAAATCAGCATATTAGAAGGATCATGTGACACTGAAGACTGGAGTAATGATGCTGAAAATTCAGCTTTGCTATCACAGGAATAAATTACATTTTAAATTATACTGAAATAGAAAACAGTTATTTGTAAATTGTAATAATATTTCACTATTACATTTTTTACTGTATTTTTGATCAAATTACTTCTTAGTGAATAATTAAATAACCTTGATAAATCTTACTGACCCCAAGCTTTTGAACCGTAGTGTATTCTTGACGTTTCAATGATAAAGCCTTTTAATTACCATCATTCATGTCTATTAAACTAATATTAAACAAGTATAAGTTCCAAATTGTTGTTTTGATGTTGCAAGCAGGCACAGTTTACAGCTTTATCAGAGAGAAGTCATCTAATGACATGGCAAAATCAAAATGGAACTATGTATGATGATGAGGGACGTCATTTGCATATGAAACAGGAAGGATTTCCTGGAGGAATCCAGAAGCAAAAGGAAGTGTGATTTTTTTTGTATTATTTTGGGCTCTAAGGGAAAAGTAGCAACGTAACGGAAAATCTACAGCACTGACTCAGGTCTATGAAGCTCCACCAGTTTTTACTTGTCCAACCAACGATAATATTCCTAAAGCATATTTTATCAAGGGCAAACAATTTTGTTGGTGGCAGACGAACAACACCACATCCAATCCACGAGCCACACCCACTGCTCGTCATCAGCTGACGCCTCCTGCTGCAAAACAACATTAATCGCACACATATCGCTCCGATCCCACCCTCCTCGTACCTTTTTTTGGTGCCGTGCGGGAGGAGGGGCTGAAGAACTTCTTCACAGTGGTGACCTTACGGGTCTTCTCATTGGTTTTCTTCTCCTCGAACTTGGAGAAGGTGGCGAGAGAGGGCTGAGAATGAGACTGTGGAGGCTGGGTCTGAGAGGAACTGTGACTGCTGACATAAGCTGCCTCCTCTTCTCGTTGCAGCCTGCGACAGGAAGCACATCATTACATTACTCTGTCTGAACATCATTTCTGCTTTATGAATCTCATGGTAATGCTGAATTATTATTTTACTTAATACTTAATGTGTGAATTAACGAAGCAAAACCACTATAGTTTAATTCCACCTACATGGGAGTTTCATAAGCAACATGTCCAACTTACTTCTCAGCCAGAGCCCAGTCCTCCTGGATCTGTCTCTGCCGGGCTTTCTGGTACTCCTCCCTCCAGCACTTGGAGCACAGGCCCTGCCAGGCAGCATTGCCGTAGTAACCGCAGCCTTTCTTACACAGCAGTTCTGATTGGTCCACATGGATCCCCCGTCGCTCTGAACGCTGACTCATCGTGTCCCCTTTTGTCTGGGTAAAGAAACAGGTTTGACATTGTGAACTGAATTTGCATATCCTGTCTGCAGTACATGCTGCAAGACAACAGGAGTCAGATAACATAATGTGCTCTGCAAAGACATGCAACTCATGCAGAACACATCACAAATGTCAACATTGCTAAAAACGAGACAAGAGGAGTCATTTCAATAATCTGATAATCTGAGCAGAGCTGAAAGTGAAACTACTGTGAATATCAGATATTCAGACTTTGATATTTTCTAAAGGGTAGACATGCGAATGAAACATAATATATATCACTGATATATTATATATACTGATATATAAATAATGCGAATGAGACCTGATGCCAACAAATGCATCTCAATTGAAATGAACATGTGAGTAGATCAGACATGTTCGATCTGGTCTCTTTATAGCTTTAATAAAATAAACGTTTAAAAACACAAGCACTCTGATCCACACTGATGGCATGACTTTAAACTCCGAATATTACATCACATACTGACATCGTTCGTTCAATACCGGGGGTTGTAGCTTATTTTTACTGCTGACTAAACATTAATTAGGTGTATAGTGGAGAGTTTACATTTACAATCAACTCAGAAAATATATTGTCTACTGAAAATAACACTGAATGTAATTTAATCCGCCGCAGGAAAACACGTCAAGCTAGCAAAACAGCTACGTGGCTAGAAACAAACGCAATAACTCACTGTCAGCAAGATATAAGATAAATACACAATATTCCGACTAAAACTACATTAAACAATTTTTTTTTAAATAAACAGCAAGTTTTCGTGTGTAATGTTAATCTACCGGACAGCGACAGATACCTCGTCAGCGGTCTCTTCTCCGGGTCACAATGACATCATATCCTCGCGACTGGTGTAAGCGTTGTGTGGGCGGGGCTACAGGTGGGCTGAGCTCCAAATGTCAACAGTCCCTCAGTGAATACATCGAAGTATTTCATCACCTTTTGTACTTTCGTTTTCTGTATATAAGAGAGGTCATTTTAAAAACTTGTTATCCCTGTCAAGTCAAAAGGAACAAGTTAGATCACATGTTTGATAAAAATACTGTAATATATCTTAGAACAGCTTATTTAAATTTTCCTGTTTCTCCTAAAGCAAAAGAAATACACTTCAAAATTTTAAATGAAATTTATCCGTCTAACAAATTCCTAAATCAAAAATTTAATATAGAAATTGTCCCCTGTTCCTTCTGTGAGAGCCATTCTGAAGACACAGATCATATTTTTCTTTTATGCAATTTCTCCAAACTCTTCTGGATATCAATTCAGAACTGGTTGATAGAAAAAGAGGTGGTTGCTGATAGATTTGTTTTTTCTTTACATCATATTTTATTTGGAGTACCTAAAGACTGCTGTGTTAATTATTTTTTGCTTAATAACATTGTAATATTAGCAAAATATTTTATCCATAAATGTAGATTCTTTAAATCCCCCCCACTACTTATTATATTCAAAAATGACTTGAAATGTTTTTCCAAAGCCCTTAATAAGATGAGAGGTCAGAGTGCTATGAAGCTTCTTTATCTTTTGACATCATTTGATTTATTGTGATACTGCCCATAATTTTAATTTAATTTATTTTCCCTTTCTTTTACTCTCTATTTAAGTTCATGTAAATTATGATTTCAAATTTCTATTTTTTTTTTTGTTTTTATATATGTACACTGTGTTGAGCCTGTAATTTCTATCTTCTCTGTAAATGTATATTTGCCTTTGTTGTTTTTGTACTTTTGTATTCATTAAAAAAAAAAAAAAAAAAACTTTCGTTTTCTGTACAAAATCTGATAAATGAAGCGTTATTATAAACGTTTACAATGAAAAAGCCCTGCTTCTAATAAATTGCAAAATATTTGGTTTATTATCAGCACAATAAGAGCCAGTACAATAATGCAATTCAAACAACAGTATACAACAAATGTACAACAGAGAACAAATAGACTTGAGCAACATAAAGTAAACTGGGCAAAGCCAGTTAGGATTAACAGATGCGTTTTATCTCGTATTAAATATTCTGCTGCCAAAACACAGAGAGCTCATGCAACTTCATGTGGCCTTCACAGCTCTCACAGCAAACCAATGAGAGAGAGGTTTCAGAAGACTAAATTAACAAATACTGCTAAATCATATGCAATTGTTGAGGGTTATGGCAATTAAAAGCATGGACAAAAGCTACTGGCAGCAGAAAATAATTTCATACAGTGTCAAAGTAGCAAAATAGGCAATCTAACCTGCAATAAGGTGGCTAACAGTCTTTTAGTATAATTTTAAATATATACTTCTTTTGATTCACATTCAGGAGATTTCATTTTCAATGTAGTACGTAAACTTATTCTAAAAAATACATTTTTGAGAAGGTTTATTTATTTATTTATGTACATAAATCAAAAATTGTATGCTTACCTAGTGGTGTATGGTTATTTTAGAAGGCTTTTTGTGAAGCTTTGGGTGGTTTTAAATACCAGACCTTTGCATTCTAGTTAAAGTCAGTTTCCGTTTGATCTGTAGTGCTTATTATTGGCAACATAATATAGATCAGGTCCTACATATATAAGTGGTTAAACAATTGGGGTAAAATCATTTTTAAATACTGTAGGGAAAAAGGCTTTTCTTCTTAAGAAATACATCACAAGCAATGGCAAACGTCCAATTTCCCAATTCGAGTCCAGTTGTTTGATTCTTTGATCCAACACTTAATACATTCATTACATCTAACACAGAAACATATTTGCAGAGATGTCGTAATAATTAGAATAGGAAACACTGTTTCACATAAATTCACTTCCTCTGAGGACAATTCCAGAAAACCCCTTTAAAACTATCACTGGATGGAACAATTCTGGGTTTATTCTAAGTTAAACAATTACTTACAAAAACTAAGGAATCAATAGAGCTGCCCATAAAGGAAATTTCGGGTTGCAAACTGCAGTTTCATGACGAAACAAAAGAGCAACTGCCACAATAACAGCCATCTTATTCAAAAGCTTGTCATTATTATTTCCACTCATTTCGAGTAGGATTCCATGATCTTGCTGGTTCATTGTAACTGTAGACAGCAGCAAACATCACTTGCTCAGACCTTGTGCACTTGGCAAAACACCTCACCATCACCACCAGGTGATTTTAAACTCATAGATGGGCCTTTTGCAGTAGTAGTGGTTGATGAGGTGTTTGTCACACACGCCAATGCATTGCTGGTCAGCAGAGATGCCACGATCTGCCAGGTCGCTCACTATGCAGTGAAGAAGGTCATAAACATCAGCCACTGCCTCCCAGGGCCCAAAGGACACGTCAACCTCACAATGGTGCTCAAACAGCTTGGCCTCGCTCTCTGAACGCTCAAACCGCAGCGAATTGAACAGCGGCCTTTCATAAGGGGTGATGGGCATCTCCTCCTTGTACACGCAGATCTTCAGCTTCGCAAAGCGAGCCTTCCGCTGCATGGCACGAAGCTTTGCGATCTCCACAATGCGCTCAAGATTTTCTGGAGCAAAATGGAACATGTTTAGTCAATTGAATTTTTTTTTATTTATTTATAAGTTTTAGGGGTGTAACAATATATTGCAATATCGCAATACAAAAATACAGCATGCGTTGTGGATAGTGACAATATGTTAATATGGTAATGACCAGGGCCATCCCAAGCATGGGGCGGGGCCAAGTACGAGTTAGAGGAAGAGGACCAATCCAAGCCTATTCAATTTCACCCCTGATGTAATACCAAATATAGCAGTTTAGTGAACAGTATTTTTTTGTTAAATGTTTACTATGGAAGCTTGTTTTAAAAAGGTAATTGACTTTTTATCTCACAATTCTGAATTTTCTCGAAATTGTGAGTTTATATTTCACAATTCTGACATTTTTTTCTCAGAATTGCAAGATATAAAGTCAGAATTGTGAGTTATAAAGTCAAAATTCTGAGTTAAAAAGTCAAAATTGTGTGATATAAAGTCAGAATTGCGTGATATAGTCAGAATTGCGAGTTATAAAGTCAAAATAGCGAGTTATAAACTCACAATTCTTAGAAAAAAAGTCGAAATTGTTACAACTCGCAATTGTAAGTTTATATCTCACAATTCTGACATTTTTTCTCAGAATTGCGTGATATAAGTCAAACTTGCGTGATATAAAGTCAGAATTGCGGCATATAAAGTCAGAATTTATCAGAAGTGATAAAAACTTGCAATTGCGAGAATAAAATTCAGAATTGCATGATATAAAGTCAGAATTGTGAGTTATAAAGTCAAAATTGCGTGATATAAAGTCAGAATTGCGTGATATAAAGTCAGAATTTATCAGAAGTGATAAAAACTCGCAATTAGAGAAAAAACGTCAGAATTGCATGATAAAAAAGTCAGAATTGTGAGTTATAAAGTCAAAATTGTGAGTTATAAAGTCAAAATTAAATGATAAAGTCGAAATTGCGAGTTATAAAGTCAAAATTGCAAAATATCCTCACAATTCTGAGAAAATTGTAATCGTTATAACTCGCAATAGTGAGTTTATATCTCACAATTCTGACTTTATAACATGCAATTGCAAATTATAGACAGAATTGCGTGATATAAAGTCAGAATTTATCAGAAGTGATAAAAACTCGCAATTGCGAGAAAAAACGTCAGAATAGCGAGATACAAACAAAAGACTTTATATCATGCAATTGCGAGAAAAAATAAAATGAGATAAAAAGTCGCAATTACCTTTTTAATTTTTTTATTTAGTGGCGGAAACAAGCTTCCATAGTTTACCATATGTTACAAGTAATAATAAAAAAAAATGACTATTTAAACTCTGGCTTTGTTCAGAGTATCGTGAGAGTGCCGTATCGTGAGATCATTATCGTGTATCGAACCGAATTGTGACATGAGTGTATTGTTACACCCCTAATTATTTTTATTTTACCTTTATAATAGGGCAAGAGATCAAGAAAAGCCTGTCGCACTTTCTCTCCGGTAAGTGGCTGTGTGTCTTCCAGGCTTTCCAAAAGAGGCCCGATAGCGTAATACTGAGCATCTCTGTGCACCGCACGAACACGGTCCCTCTGAGGCAGCTCACCCTCTCGCAAGAAATTCAGAATATCCCTAAAGCCAGAGAAGTGTGTATATATAAGCACTTCTAATAAGCATGCGATTTTAAACTGGATATCGAGCAGTTATTTAAGTAATCCACTGATGAAATAATAAAAACAAAAGCTAAATTCAGATAATCATAATGTTTGCTTTTTATTTTTGGGTTCTAGGCACCAACCATTATCAGACATTGACTAATCTAAACACTAACCCAAAATATGCTCCGTCACGGTCGATGAAATATCGTCCCTCTGCATCCCGGGGAATTTGGTGGCGGCCACTAAACATGGCAGCCAGCATAGTGTCCTCATAACGCCGCAGAGTGGACAGCCGGGTGGTGAAATATGTTCCTCCTACATTTAGGGGGATGACCTCAGGAAACTGTGGGGAGAGAGAAGAAACAGAAATATCCTTTTATATTAGTCTGAACATCTCAAGTTTGGGTATGAAGGTTTTAATGTTTCTGAAAGAAGTCTCCAATGGTCATCAAGGCTGGATTAAATACAGTTAAAATAATGTGCAATAGTATTTCAATTTAAAATTATTTTTATTTTAATAACTTTTAGAATGTAACTTATTCCTGTGATGGCAAAGCTGAATTTTCAGAAGACATTTCTCCAGTCTTCAGTGTCTCATGATCTCAAGAAACATTATCAATGTTGAAAACAGTTGTGCTGCTTAATATTTTTGTGAAAACTGTGCTAATTTTTTCAGGATTCTTTTATAAATAGAAAGTTCAAAAGAACAGAATTGATTTTAAATATAAAATTTTGTGTAAGATTATAAAATGTCTTGTTTCCTTTCAAAAACAGATAGTGTATAACACTAATGAAAGTACGTTAATCGTTAGCATTTTCTGAACTTTTGAAACATTACCCACTAAGTTGAATGCTGTTGAATGTTTAAATTTTCTTAAAACCCGTTGGCAATGAAAAACAAAGATGTTGGACTAATCATATTACACATCTTGACAGGTCACTCTGGGTTTAACAGAAGTCTGCAAGACATGATTAGTTTAATCCAGCGGATATGATTTGATTGACACATGACGTGAACCAATCAAAGGCGACGTTAACCCGCCCCACTGGGATGAAGGACCAATCACATTGCAGCAATCGGGAAGAAAACACGCTCAATACATCTGTTGCCTATGGAAACGGTTATGATAAAGTGCAAAACGCTGGAAAACTACACAGTTCCTCCAGACTATTTTTGGAAAGAAAAAACACATTGAGGGGAAAAACACAGACGAACGTAGACATTTCAAAGCTGGATCTATAAATCACACTTATAGAGCAACAAACTCCTCGGTGATGATGATAATAATAGCACATCCTCTTTAAACCTCGGGGACTTACCTCCTCAGGTGCGTCTAAGGTGCGAAGGGACTTCCCTAGATTAAGATTAGGGACGGATAAGGCTGGTTTGCGATACTCCTCTTCCTCGTTGTCCGCGCCAGACATCGCATCTCCCTGTTTTTCAGTGTCACTCGCAGCCGAAAACACCACCATCACTCTCGGCTGAGGAGGGACCGTCCGCCCCTCCTGCGCGAACCTCCTCACCCGTGATGTTGCCATTTGGAGCGGAGCTGCTGCGCTAAAGGAAAGCGGAGGCGGTTCTCCGTTTGTTTCGCCTGCTCCATTATGCTGCATGCACACACCACAGCAGGGTTGATAATAGTTTAGATTAAGGCCCACACGTAGACTGTCAGCGATTGTTATGATGTCCAGGTCCGTGTTCAGGAGGACGGCAGGGTAGCACAGCACACCCCGCGCGAGAGGTGTGGTTTACCAGCTGATCAGGTGGATGCGAGACTGCTCTTGTGCTCGGTAAAGCACGTACGCAAATTGCGTAGGTGACAGAGCACGGCTGGAATGTTTTTGGCTGTGTACTCCGCTACAGGCGTAAACATAAATAGAGATTTACAGACATGCGTAACTTGTGTACACGTAGTCAATCAGGCATCACTTTTATGTAGGGCAGAGTTGAAATTAGTTATATATATTTAAAAAACACACACGCACGCACACACAATGTATGTTATGAATTTTATTCATTTTTATGAATTATGAATTAACTAATTCCATAATAGTTTTAGTATTTATCCATCGTGCTCTTTAAGGTCAGAAAACTCTGAACTTTAGGTAGTACCTAGGATATCCAAGTCCACTAAAGGAGGGAAGCGTTTCGCATTTGGCTCCTAAACTCTGGAATAGCCTTCATGATGGTGTTCGGGGCTCAGATAGCCTACATCATCCCAGTTTAAAGGGATTCACTGCAAAAAATGCTGTTCTTACTTAGAGTTTTTGTCTTGTTTCCAGTCCAAATATCTAAAAATTCTTAGATCAAGAAGCATTATTTTCTTGTTTTTAGGAAAGATAAGTCAAAATTAAGTGAGTTTTTCCTTAAAACAAGCAAAATAATCTGCCAGTGGGGTAAGCAAAATAATCTTAATCCAAACTGAAAACAAGATTATATATCTTATTTTTGTTTTGAAATAAGATTATTTTGCTTGTTTTAAGGAAAAACTCACTTAATTTTGACTTATTTTTCCTGAAAACAAGAAGAAAAAAAATTCTTGTCAAGAAAATGCTTCTTGATCTAAGAATTTTTAGATATTTGGACTGGAAACAAGACAAAAACTAAGTAAGAACAGCAATTTTTGCAGTGTAGTTCACCCAAAAATGAAAAATCTGTCATTAATTACTCACCCTCATGTTGTTCCAAACCTGTGAGACTTTCGTTCATCTTCGGAACACAAATGAAGATCTTTTTGATGAAATCTGAGAGCTTTCTGTCCCTCCTATGCAACTACCACTTTGACGCTTCAAAAAGTTCATAAAGAGGTCGTAAAACTAATCCATATGAATAGAGCGGTTTAGTCCAAATTTTCTGAAGAGACTCGATCACTTTATATGATGAACAGATTTAATTTAGGCCTTTATTCACAATTAATACATAATTACTTGATAATTACTTCAATGAGCTCATTGTTTCTGCCTAAAATTAATACATGATGTTAGCTAACTGCATGATTTGTATATGTACATTCTGAAATACATTACTTGGACACAGTCACATGTGATAACAGATCACTCTAAATTGTAGCCTAATGTAGACACATGCATTTTCTGTGGCTAAAGCTGCTTTGAAGCGATTTGTATTGTAAAAAGCGCTGTAAAAATAAATGCAAATTGAATTAAATATAGGAAGCAGTGCATTACCTGGATAAATTAAGTTCTTATGTATGTGTCCCCAATACATTTAATAACGTTTATAATGTTAAATAGAATTTTATTAGGGCCCTTAATTTAAATTTTACTCATTTAAATCGCTTTGATTTATTGGACTACGGTCATTTTCTCATGTCCACAGAGAACCTGAAATAACTGTATTTCCAGTAGGCTAAAATTAAATGTTACATTATCTAAAAACATATTTTAGTGATTCATTTGAAGTAATAATAGGCCTACTGATAGGTTGTCCACTGAGTTACTGTCCACTTTATATCCTGATACTTTGACCTATACACTATTTAAATAAATAAAAATGTATGAATGAATAACAAAAACCATGTTTCATTTTTAAAGTTGAATTGTAGCAATGACCCGAATATACAGTCTATGTATGTACAGTCCATTACGCAACAACAACCTGAACGCCCCACCAATCTCTTACATGGAAATATTCTTCTCGCACGGCATTGGCCAAGTTTCACTCAACCTGCAAAGAAGGACAAATCTAATTGGTCACTTTGCTGTTCGCGGAAACAGATGACGGTTGTTTTAGGTGATCTCTGCGCAATGGCGGAGGTCACACAGCGGATCGGGAGAAAAGCTTACAAGCTTTTGGATAAAAACTGTAAACCGGTCTCACAGGCAGATTATGTTGCAGCTTTAACAAATTCAATACAGCTCTGTGAGATCCGTAATGACCGAGCTGCTAAAGGACTGTGTGAAACGAGCCCGGCAGGTCTGGAGACTTTGAAAGGGAATGTAAACAGACTCTTCGCGGGTGCTGGTGGAGATGCACACAGCTTGAAAGTGAAGTTGGACTACCGTTCTGGAAATATTAGTAAATGGTATGACTGCCGTGGATTGAAGTCTAAGGCATCTCCACTGCACGTGCCGTCCTGGAAGAGCTTGTGTTGGGGAATACATGGAAAACTCCATAAAAAGACTCTCTATGGACTTGCAAATGCTCAGTTTATGTCTTTCACTAGAGCTTACGTTGGCACACAGAATAACGGCGGTCCAGCTGAGCCACTATACAAATCCAAGTCTGCTTATTATGACATTTTGGGAGTGTCTCCATCAGCCACCCATTCACAAATCAAGACTGCTTACTATAAGCAGTCCTTCATATATCACCCGGACAAGAACGCAGGGAGCGAGGAGGCCACGTTCAGGTTCTCTCAGATAAGTGAGTCTTACCACGTCCTGGGTAATAAAGCTCTGAGGAGGAAATACGATCGAGGGATCCTGAGTCAAGCAGACCTGCTGGGATCCAGTAAACACACTAGCAGAGAGAGTTCAGCATCAGGATGGCAAACCAGAGCCCGACACTCCCCGTCTGTTGGATCCGCCCAGCAGAAGATCTTCGACTTTGATACCTTCATCAGATCACACTATGGAGAACAGCTTCAGAGAGAGAAGCAGCTCCGGCAGCGCAGAGAAGAGATTCTCAGGAAGGAGAAGGAGAACTATGAGGATGTGAAACTGGGCAGGTTGAAGGAGTTCACTGTGGGGTTAATGCTGGCTTTGGCAATCGCCATCTTACTTAGCCTAAAGTCTAGCAAGTGATTAAGATAGAGGGATACTTGAAACATATCTCTCATATTTTAACAGCCAACACGCACAAATATGATACTGATAATTAATTTTGTACTTTTTTTTTTCATTTGGACAGTTGCATCAACCCCCTTAAAGTTAATACATTGGCAAGATACCCATTAAAAATATAAATATTTTTTGGAAAAAACACAAAACCATAGTTTCTGCTTAAAATACCATTGTACTACTACAAAAAAACATATGTAGACTTCAGATGCAAAAGCCTCTAAGTGGCATCTGAAAATCTCTTCTAAATGGAGCATTTTTATCAAGCTTGTATATTTATGTTGTTATTTCACGCTAATGGCAATGAAAATGACCTATTAAATTGAAATTACTGAACATAAACATACGAGCTTGATAAAATTGCTAATTTTAAAAGAATTTCAGATGGCTTTTGCCTCTAAAGTCTTCATATATAGATATGATGATGATATGTTTTCCACAGTGTTATTGTACTTAAAATAACCATGGTGTTTTGGTGGTTAAGACAATTAAAAATGGTTTCCGTGTAATAATGGGTGCCATTTTAGCTATAATTGTGCTCTACCTCATCTGTTAAACTGTATTCAAAATGTAAGGATTAAATGAACCTGATGCATTGAAACTGCTAGTAAACACTTGCGACATTATTTTGCACAAAGGCCCTTGGTAAAAACTGACCTGGGTTTATTAATGTCTGGCTTCACTTCACCTGAGCTACTAATTTAAATTTTAGAATAAATGACAAGTATTGTGTTCAAAATAAATGTTTGTGACTCGACAATGAAAGTGTAACATTCACTTGAAAGAATGATGGAAATGTTCTGGGGTTGTGATTGGCTAATTGTTAAGGATGTGCTATTTACAAACTGCAGGTTCAATCTCAAATTGGGATGAACCTGGAAATGCAGATTTGTTGAAATGACAAAAATGCAATTTAAGTGTGCCTTCTGGTTATTTAAAGATATGGAGGAATATGTATTCTGTGGATGTAGATAAGAAAATAAATTATTCAAAATATTTCAGCAACTTTCTCTTCTGTCATTGATTGTGTGGAAGTGTGTTATTTCTAGCAGGAAATGTTTATTTTTGAGACTTTGTGATGTAGTTTCATTTGGGTGCTTAAAAACACATCCCCATAATAGATATACATGTGCACATATATATAACTGTTGTAGTCATAAAACATTTAGACATTTGGGCTGCTTGAACATGGCTTCAAATTTCTGACATCAGAAATACTCAAATAAATGCAGAGTACAGTGATAATGTGTTTGTACAAAAGATATTTACTTCAGTTAATACACCTATGGTGGTAATGAGGAATAATAATAATAATAATAATAATGAATTTCAAACAGTGATATTGCTTTTTTCATTTTGGATTAGAACAGCGCTGGGAACAGAATACAAGACTACATGATGATACACAAAGGAAAAACCAACCGAACTAAATACATATCAAGAGAACAAAGTGGAAGAGTCTTTATTCAGGTAAAATGGAGGATTCAGCTCCATCTTGTGGTTCAAAACCATGACACATAGAAAAATAAACCATACAACTGTCGTTAGCAGGTGTAAGAGGGAAAGTGTCACCAACAAACTAATGGACAAAAGGACTGTGCTAAACCGAGGTTCTACCTGAGCTTTGAGAGACCTAAGGAGAATCTATAGGATACCAGCTTGTGTTGGGAGCTGCCTGTCATATTTCATTACAAGGCTTCATATTACCCATATTACAGCATACAGAGCAACAACAGAGAGAAGAGAGAGAGATCTGAATGTCATGATCAAGACATCCCATTTCCATAGATTGTTGGTCGAAATGAATCATGATAACTTGGTTCAATTGTTGCTCTCGCTGAGACAGATGTATAATCGTCGTGCTCGCCTCACATGTAACACAATTACACAACTTTAAAAACAAAGAGAGAGAATCTCCATCTGGGATACAATGAAACAAACTGTGGCTGTTCAGAACATACTGTCTCAGGAAGTGATGTAAGTGTGAGGGAATAAACGAGGTAACAATTATGACATCACTAGCGAACTAAGCTACGGACGAATATCTACATTAATGCTACTCGTGACTACCAATGTAATATCAATAATGATGATCTTTTTTTGTTGCTTTGTTTTTCTTTTTTTCTTTTTTTGTCTTTTTTTTTTAAGAAATCATATAAACGTGCTGTCTGTCTGTGCAGTCATATGTTGATGTGTTTAGTCATCTGCAATACTTTCCATAGAAAAATATTTGCAAAAAGCAGAGAAAAAGTGCTGGACATCTGCATTGAGAATCGTCTGGAAACTCGTTGTTTCTAAGTGTTATTCTAAGTGTTTCATGCCATGATATCAACAGTACGGTTACGTTTCAGTCAGTGAGAACGTGGCAGACATATAAAAGCGTCCTTATAATGTAGACCAGATTTGAATGAGTGTTGTTTCTTCTTCTTTGTGTTCAATTGAAATCACATGTTTATGATCAGAAAAGAGTCTTTACAAGTTGATTTGTCTGTTTTGACAATTTGGTCCACACTACAGTATATATTCTACAAATCATTTCAAGAGTTTCCACATGCCAAATCCATCTGTGAACTTCCTCCAGCGCGGGGGAAACTTACCGTTAAAATACAACAACACGGTCAAAAACATCTAATGAATGCCTAGAAATGATTCAAACGACATTTGGGACAAATAAATGTGGCGTTAACCGATTGAAATTGCCATTGTAAAAACTTTGGTTTTTTATATAACCAAGCCTGAATCCTGGGACAGCTGTTTTCTCTCAGATAAAACAATACAGACACCCTTAAAAGTACAGAATATTATGACCTGAGACTAGATGAGACCTTACCTTATTATTAAACTTGCTGGCGAAAATTGCTAAAACGTGGTATGATCTGACACACGATATTTCCAATCACTTACTTGGAATGAAGACGACGCGATTATAGTAGCGAACAGTTTTCAGTGAAGGCACTCCAATGTTAGACGTGGAGAGAAAGTTCGAGAAACAGTCACGGGCTTCGACGTATTCGTATATTCTGATAAAAACATTGGTTCATGAAGTATCTCTCTGTGCTTTCGTTAGGTCTTAAAGAGACAAATTTGATTTGAATCATTCATTGGCACACATAAAAAAGGCCAAAGGTAGTTTTAAGCCGACGTCGTTCTTCAAGATTCATCGGCGTAAATTTTAACGCAACCGAACGACATCAAGTGAATTTCATTCCTACTTAAAAAACAAACAAACAAACTAAAAAAAGACCAATTCCTCAAGGTGCAGCTCAAAGCGACAGCTAATTTCAGTGACGGTAACTACCAGTTGTTCACTGGCTCAATGTAGCAACTAAGCTTGATTGCGATAATAAACGTAATCTCAGAACGTTCGCAGGTTAATTAATTACCTGAAAACCTAATTCAAGAGCATCAATCGGTTTGCCTTTGTAGAGTGAATACAGCCAAATGCAATTCATCTTGAATTGTCATCTTTAAAAATTGTTAAAACATCTAAAACGCGTACTAATTAAAATCATTAATGCAATACATAGAATTCTGCTTCCTTTGTCAACGTAGTAACTGTTCATCCAGCTCACTAACAGAGTAAAATATATGAAAAAAAAAAGATAATCTTCAGAATTAATCAATAGACATGTATCAAAAGTACATCATTTAAATGTAATCCAATACTGCCGGCAGTCTATTAGTCTAAAAATATGTAACCTGACCTTTTATAGTCCCTTCCATTACAAAAAAAAAGAACACGTATAACAATATAAGACATCAATATGTAAAAGACAGCATCTATAAATAAGCAAACCACACCAACAAACAAAAAAAAATGTATCTACCATTAGTTTATGCGTGTAAATAAAAAGAACTTAAATGTACTATGTGATATGCTGCAGGACTGCTAAATAGCTTAGGGACGTGAGGAGGTGTTTGCTTCCACGGCCTGTGGCGAGTAGTAGTAGTAATATACAAATATAGATCGCTCTTCTCAACAATCACACACACACACACACACTCACACTCAAGGTTCGCACACAGACGAGCGCGTGGCACCACCGATCTGTGCTTTCGTTCACAAAATCAACTGCATACAATGACACAAGGGCCGGAGGTGAAAAGTGAGCAGGTTTTGAAAGGTGTTTCAGGAGAGAAAGAACGTTTCTACAGAGGTGCAAAAGTCCTCGCCGCGTCCTCTGACGCGCTTGTGTAGCGATTCACCTCAGGTTGCTAACGATAAAAGAGCTTTTCATTCACAATCTACATATTTTCCTCTTTTTTTTATGTGTTAAACAAGAAATGTGGATGAAGATGTGTCCGAGTCCTCCGTCATTTACAGTATGAAACAAAAGTCCATTGCGCAAGGTGTTTTTCCAGTTGTCTCGGAGGACAGATGCGTGCCGTGGACATGTTGCGGACGCCATGAAAAGCTCGTAGACGGTCGGGTGAACAGCGAATGGAGAAGCTGGTGAAAAACCTGAAGTTTGCACGAGAGCGAGCGGTTAGGAGGGTTTCCCCGCATACTCAGCGTCCGGTACCCTGGTGCTGAGGACCAGCCCATACAGTGCAGTGGCCCACGGCCACACCATAGAATTAGAATTTATAACACCATAGATATTGGATTAGAATTGTAATTCTATGGGCTCAAACCGCCCAACTTGGTTAGAGGTCTCTGATGTATGGTTCTATTATAAGAGGATAAAAATCAGGCTTGTTCATTCTCTTTAAAAAATATCTTGTCAGGAATATTTACTCAAAGTACTGTACAAATCCTTTTTTCTTCACTATCTGTCTTTGTTTTGGCCTAAAATGACGTTTATTATTAAACAAGACCTCCGCGAGCTTCAAAACGCAAGTCGCTGAGGTGATTAAAGCTATGGAAAAAAATAAACGAGCGCTACCCTTACAAGAGACCTAAATAACGATAAAAATTGACACTTAGCTATCGAGTTACGAAATTTCTCCCGTCTCCCATTAGCGTCGACCTTACAACAACAGTATGAATTTTTGCGTGATACGTGGATTCTTATTTACGACGATTATTTTTCGTTCGAGTGATTTTTTTTATTCTCTTTTAGGCCGTTGGCGTGTAAAATCAAAAGGAGTGCTGTTTAGAGTCAACTGACTGTGCAATCTCTCGGTGGCAACTTAATTGCTATAAAAAGGATTTTCTTCTCGCATCGGAGAAGCTTCCGAACTGTGAAAATAATGCGGGTTCCATTACGCTGGAATCCATTGCGTACTAGAGTTGCATAGCCATTGGATGGCCTCCTCTGGGGTAGGGAGGGAGAGGCAGGTGGGACGGTGCACCCGTGTTCCTTCAGCCAACACTTGCTTTTAAATGCTTGACTTTTGGTTTGAAACCGGTTCGAACTAGTCTCTGCTGACGGCCGAAGCATACATGATACAAAAGAGGAAACTCCCAAGAGTCTTGAGAACTGATAAATTATTGTAACAGTTATTCAGCTTGTTGGTGAGAACATCTCTATTAGAAATAGAGAAAGTGTGATATCATAGTGTGTATTTGTTTTTTTGTGACTGTCGCCAGTCTTGAGAATATTTCGTGGGGAACGCTCCCTCTCCTGTGCTTTTCAGTTTTGTGTCTTCACCATAAGCCAATGGTGTCACAGCCCTGTGGCCAGCAGGGCCGTTAAGTGCTTCACAAAATAAACTGAATAAAAACTTGTTTCCTTTTCTTGTTCTTGTCTCTGATAGCCCACTTCTAAACAGCGATTTGAAAACCCTTGGGTTAACCGGTGGTGTGTGTGCACCAGGCTTGGCCAGGTTAGCTCAGTGAGGGACAAAGTGAGAATAAAACAACAACACGGCGGTGGCTCAGAACTCCCATTCGTGAGGCTCGTCGCGGTTCGCTGCTTTCTCCAGCCTGTGGATGATGTTGTTGAGGTTGGCTGCTTTCTTCTTGCGCAGACTGCTGTCCTTTGGGTTTCGGCAGGGGGTTGCGGCGGCAGTGGCAACGGATACGGACTCGGGAATGCCGAACAGGCTGTCTATGATACCTCCTCGCGGCCTGCTGGTGCCTGAGGCGCTGGGGAACTCGCCCTCGCCCTCTTCGTCTCTGTGGCTGAGGCCGGGGCTCTCCAGGAGGCCCTTGCGCTCCTCGGAGCCGCTCGGTCGGCCCTCCGCGGTGCTGTCGGACTCGGTGCCGTCACAGCTGTTGTCTCCCTCACCCCCAGACTTCCCGGCCCGAGCAGAGGGGGACCCGCCTTCTCCGGCCGCTGCCTGTATCTCTTCGATAAAGAGCTCTCGCCGGATACGGGACCTGCGAGAACAACAACAATACTCCTAAGAACAGGAATACAGGCAAGCGATAACTATAAAGTTTTAATAATCATTCTAATTCTATTAGAATAGGGAAGTCCATACTATAAGTATAACAATAACAACACAGAAGAACGATGTCATTGGAATCACTTTCAGAATGATTTTTTCCAGCTGGTGAATGACAGGCACTCCGAATCCACCCACGTTCTAGCATTTAAAGCAGCAGACAACATATCTGCACTCTTATAATAAACAGAAAGTGCCATGATACGTTATTGGTGTGGACGCTTATATAGTTATTTCAGATATTGTTTTTGGTGTGAACGGGCCTTAAAGGGATAGTTAACCCAAAAATGAAAATTATCCCATGATTTACTCCTACATCCTGCGTCATACATCACCTCAGTTGTTACTCTTGTGGCGCAAGTCGACTTGCGCAGTATGCGTACAGTCGTCTGCCGGAAACTAGTTATTTTAGTTTATAAAGTTTTAAATATGGATATTATTCTTACAAAAACCCATCGCTTTGCTTCAGAAGGCCTTTATTAATCCCCTGAAGTCGTATGGATTATTTTTACGATGGATGGATGCATTTTTTTGGGCTTCAAAATCACGCCAGGATATTTTTAAATATATCTCTGATTATGTTCATCTGAAAGAAGATAGTCATATACACCTAGGATGTCTTGAGTGTGAGTATATCATGGGATAATTTTCATTTTTGGTTGAACTAAACCCTTTAAGGGTTGAAGTGCCATGATACCTGTAGTTGTGGAACCAGTTGATGACCGTGCTGGTTTTGAGGTTGAGCTGGCTCGCTAACTCCTCGATAGTTTTAGGGGAGGGGTAAGGCTTCTGCTGGTAGGCTCTCTTCAGAGCTTCCTTCTCTTCTGGAGCCAGAACCACACGGGGTTTCTTCAGCTGGGGCTGCTGCTGCTGCTGCTGCTGCTGATGATGCTGCTGGGAGAGGTGTTGGGGGCTGGCACACTGAGTGAGGTCACTTCCTGACAGACCACTGTCCAGCGAATGACTCTCACCAATGGAGCTGTGGCGCCTCTTCATATAGGCTGGAAAACACATATGGAGAACAGCTGTAAATACAATCAGAGAATACATATAAGCATTTCACATGATTCCTTGAACAGGAAATATTCAAGATTGGCTCATATTGAATGGTCAATAATTTTAGGGGGGGGGGGGGGGGGGGNATTAGGGGGAACTGTCCCCCTCAGTGTCTATGGTGGTTACAGTGTGTTAGATGCTGAAAATTAAATTACAGTTAATACAATGCTTGATTGCTGTATTTCTCTCTAGTCAGTAGGGGGCAGTCTCTGATTACAAATATTATTATTGCATCATGAGGTCTTTGTAAATTTGACTCAAGACATTTGATTCCACCATTATTCCACCAGCACTGCAAAAATAACTAAAAAAAAATGTATTAATAAAAACTCAAACAAAAGGTAGATTCATCAGGGCTTAACGATAAAGAGAACCTGATGATTCGAGTTGGACTGTGCTTTCATAATTTTTTTTTTTGTACATGTTGATTTTCTGTTTTGAGCAGGTTTTTTTGTGCAAATTATGTTAATTTAAATAAAGTAATGTGTTCTGAGAGTCAGTTAAAGTAGGCTGAAAATAATAAATCAATAATGTTTTTGCAGTATGTATATTAAAAGTAATTTTTTATAGCTGTCACAAAGTTAGATTGTAAGTGTAAAATTTTCAACTACTGTATTATTGAGAATTAAAAAATTGTTTTTGTATGTTACGTTAATTTGATGAAAAGTGACAGTAAAGACATTTATAATGTTACAAAAAAAAATTCTTATTTAAATGTAATTCTTTTGAACTTTCTATTCATAAAAGAATCCTGAAAAATTTATCACAACCATTTTCAACCTTGATAAATATATGAAATGTTTCTTGAGCAGCAAATCAGCATATTAGAATGATTTCTGAAGGATCATGTGACACTGAAGACTGGAGTAATGATGCTGAAAATTCAGCTTTGACATCACAGGAATAAATAACATTTTAAAATATAAACAGATATTTTAAATTGTAATAGTATTTCACAATATTACAGATTAAATAAAAAAACTAAAAACGTTAGTGCCAGTAAAAATGTTTGCCGGGCAAGTACAAATCTGAATACTAGGCCAACTAGGCCAGCAGAAAAAAAATCCTTGTTGAGCCCTATTCATGATAAGCAAATGTTCTCAAAACACCAATCATTCCTTCTCCTTCTAACAATTTACAGCTTAATAAGAACAATTTACAGTAACAACAGCACTGAGCAACCAGTATGTCTTTCAATCAATTTTTTTAAATGAACACAGACAGGAAGCACATTAATATCCCTGTTCTGATTAAAAAAAGCACAGTACAGCTTAACTACACAGCTGTGTGTGAAATTTGTCATTTCCTCTGCATTTCAGTGTCTGTTGAAGAGGAGCCTTTGGCAACAGCAATAGTAAAAGATTCCGCTGGTGGCTAAAACTCTCAGAACAAGGGCCAAGCAAGGCTAATTTGCTTTGTGCCTCTAGCCAGCGTCGAGGTCAAATTCATACTCTATTCTGAAAAGCTAGAGCAAAAGACAGCGAGGTGGAGAGAGACAAAAACAGACAGAAAGAGCACGACAGCAAAGCTGTTGCTTTCTGTCCCTGGCAAGCGCACAGTGGGCTTTAGGGGTAAATGGTGGAGCCAGTTTCACTCTAATGAGGAGGTCCCCCCAAGTTTCGCCCGCTCTGCGCACACGAACCACAAAGCCTGACTCATAACAAAACCATCATCGTCATCGTCACCCAGGGAGCACCAGTAATGTCACTTTTAGCCCGAGAGGAGTGTTAAACAGGCCTAATGACTCCAGGAATGTTCACTTGGCCTGCTGCAAGCTCGCAGGCGTGCGGGCCCGGCGCTGGGTGCAGTGGACTTTAAGTAAGCCAGCCCCACAGAGCCGTCAGCCTGTCACAGCCGATCACGGAACTGACATCTCCCACCCTCATCAATCCAGACAGCGGAGCGACGAGCGGCCTCACAGAGCATGTGCGGCCCATTCGGCAGCCAGAGGACACATCTGGGCTATTAAAGAGGGAAAAAAAGAGCAATCAAACAGCCCATCAGGCCTCCCTCTGCCTGACCGGCTCATCTCCTGCATCTCGCGCATCTCTTCATATTAAAGTGAGGCGTGCTGACGAGAGGCAGCTTAAAGATTGTTTTCTGCAACTCCTGCGCCTGCTGGAATCAATACTGGATAAACACAAGTGCACGTTTGGCGATAATTAGCAGGTGCCGAATGTAAATATGGACACATGACCAAGGGACTGAAGTTCCATAAAGGTTCTGCAGAAAAATACAAAGATGAAGGGCTTTTTTTCTGTTATTGGACAGACGTAAATCTGCACAAGTCTTCATTTACAAGTATTACCCATAGCTTTAAACTTGTAACATTTGTTGCATTGTTACAAATGTAACAAACTTTGGTTACACTTTATTTTAAGGTGTCTTTGTTACACTGTAATTATACATTTAAGTACTGAGTAATATTATGTAACTACATGTACTTACTATAGGGTTAGGATTAGGGTTTGGTTTAGGATTAGCTGCATGTAATTATGCATAATTTATAGTTATTACTATAGTAACTACATGTAACACATGTAACAATGATACTGTAAAATAAAGTGTTACTGTATATTGTTACGAAAGATAGAATAAATGCTGTTCTTTTCAACTTTCCATTCATCAAAGAATACTAATAAAATGTACTGTTTCCACAATAATATTAAGTTTTTAACATTATTATCAGAGTGATTTCTGAAAGATCATGTGACATTGAAGACTGGAGTAATGATGCTGAAAATTCAGCTTTGCCAACACAGGAATAATGTACATTTTAAAATATTTTAAAATAGAAAACAGATTAGATTGTTATTTTAGATTGTAATAATATTTAATAATATTACTGTTTTTACTGTATTTATTATCAAAAAAATGCAGCCTTGGTAAGCATAAGAGACTTCTTTAAAAAACTTTAATTCACTATATGCAGCTGTAATGGGCAGAAGCAATTTGAAAATAATACATCAATCATTTTACATCTTTGGAAAAAAANAAAAAAAAAAAAAAAAAATCACATTATTTCAGATATTCAAGTGGCGGAAGTAATCTTGCAGAATAACAAAAACAGTCAATTACAAAAAAACTGAAAAAAAAACTTGTTAATTATAACAAGAGCCGATTTTGCACAATCTTTCAAGTCAATGTAGTCAGATTGAGCTGTTCTTTTAAAAATGAAATGTGGTGAGGACATTATCCTGCACCCTGGCTACTGACATTAGTGGTTCCAGGTTCAAGACCAGCAGGTTTAAGGAGTGAAGCCATTATTTCCGTCCCTGAGCTGCCTTTTCTTCATATGGAACAGGCCCAGATTGGGCACCAGCACATTAGTGAAAAAAATAATAAGCACTATGGATCAAGCAATCTGCTGCACCACAGCTCTAACGTCAAGCGATAAACCAAGAAAAAATAAATAAAATTCCACAGCAGACAGAAGTCTTTCAAATGTCCTGAAAAGACCTGCCAACTAAACCGACACTGAACAAACTGTGAAGCACTTTAATAAACACTGAAATAAAAACATTCTGAAACAACACAGTCAAATGCAAACAGTTCTTTGTTGGTGTGCTTCCAGACAGTGGCAGATGCCTTTAGAGGAGAGAGATTACCTTTCTTTTCCATCCGTTTCATGTCCATGAGTTTCTCCACATTGCGCGGGTCGCTCAGCCACAGCTGCAT
Source organism: Anabarilius grahami (assembly GCA_003731715.1). Classification (NCBI taxonomy): domain Eukaryota; kingdom Metazoa; phylum Chordata; class Actinopteri; order Cypriniformes; family Xenocyprididae; genus Anabarilius; species Anabarilius grahami. The sequence continues at coordinate 6,946,772 of RJVU01007007.1, read as the reverse complement.
GCGTACAAACGGCTCTCGACCCTTCAGGCTGAGCTTGTGCCATGGCTTGGGCCGGGCCAGCAGATCAGACACAGAGCCCTGCGTCAAACCCAGAATGCTCTCTCCAAACAGACGCTGGCCTGTGGAGTAAACACAAACAATCATATTCGTCAAGAAACCTTCATGTGAACATGAACCACTAATGTTGGACAACCTCAAAGTGTCCACATACTTGTCTTAATATTAAACAATATATTGTTTTATCATTAGCAAACCTATTTTATTTTGTGAAAGTATTTTTGCTATATTTCAAATTGATATTTTGTTATATAATGCAAGACATTCACACAGTTTAACTTTCTTAAGTGTCTAAATGCGTTTTGAGGCCACTGTGAATACATTATTTATTCTAGGCCAATATTATTATTTAAAAAACATAAAATGTATTTAAGAACATGCTTTTATTGTACTGTAGCATCAAAGTTTGATCAAACAAACCCTGCTGATTTCACTTTTAACCTCCACCTTTAAGACAAGTTGCTTTCAAACAGTTTTCAACGTCCGCTTAAGCTTTCAACGATTTTTTTCACTTGAAATAAAAGGCACCTGAATCCTCTCGACAATAACTGCGATCCGTCTATGTTCAAAAAGGAAATGTTCCCCAGAGTAAAACAAAAGCCTGAGATCCCAGAAGATTACTTCTCTCTCCCCCCGCAGACTCGTATCAACACAGCTGTCTTTACATTTTGCACTTTATACAGGTCAATACCACTACAGAGCACAACAAATCTTTGTTGCTCCCGAGACAAAAATCACGTCGGGAAATGAGAATCTGTGAGATGAAAGAGACTGTCACAGTATCACGCTGAGGTATCTTCTGTGCGATATATCCGTACTTTCCTTTGTTATATTGTGTGTGTGATCACATGACATGAAAAGAAGAAAGTGTGAACACAAAGTTCACAAAGACAAAGTACTGGTGTTTTCGGTCAATTCTCTTTTGAACATGAGGACAATGGTTTATGCGAGTTAAAACAAACGGTAAAGGAGAAAGTAGCTGTGTCCAGTGTGACATTCTCGTTCGACCTCTCATTAATTATGGCAGGGACAGTCGGAGTGGATGGCCATTAAGAGCTAAAGCAGGGCCAACCTGTCCTCCACCTGTCCTCTCATGTGGAGAGACATTATTACATGTATCGTCTCTCTAGGACAAAAACATGATGTATTGTATCTATTAAACACATACAAACCGCGTATCCTGAGTGCTTCAGACAGATCTAAATCATGGATGACAAATTTTCCTACCTTATTTGTAAATAACCACCAATTAAAGCTTAAACGTATATTACAATACGTAACATACTACCTATTAGTTTGTTAAATAAAATTTTAAAAAAAGTGTAATATATTAAATATAAGTACAAACCCGATTTAAAAAAAGTTGGGACACTGTACAAATTGTGAATAAAAAAGGAATGCAATAATTTACAAATCTCATAAACTTATATTTTATTCACAATAGAATATAGATAACATATCAAATGTTGAAAGTGAGACATTTTGAAATGTCATGCCAAATATTGGCTCATTTTGGATTTCATGAGAGCTACACATTCCAAAAAAGTTGGGACAGGTAGCAATAAGAGGCCGGAAAAGTTAAATGTACATATAAGGAACAGCTGGAGGACCAATTTGCAACTTATTAGGTCAATTGGCAACATGATTGGGTATAAAAAGAGCCTCTCAGAGTGGCAGTGTCTCTCAGAAGTCAAGATGGGCAGAGGATCACCAATTCCCCCAATGCTGCGGCGAAAAATAGTGGAGCAATATCAGAAAGGAGTTTCTCAGAGAAAAATTGCAAAGAGTTTGAAGTTATCATCATCTACAGTGCATAATATCATCCAAAGATTCAGAGAATCTGGAACAATCTCTGTGCGTAAGGGTCAAGGCCGGAAAACCATACTGGATGCCCGTGATCTTCGGGCCCTTAGACGGCACTGCATCACATACAGGAATGCTACTGTAATGGAAATCACAACATGGGCTCAGGAATACTTCCAGAAAACATTGTCGGTGAACACAATCCACCGTGCCATTCGCCGTTGCCGGCTAAAACTCTATAGGTCAAAAAAGAAGCCATATCTAAACATGATCCAGAAGCGCAGGCGTTTTCTCTGGGCCAAGGCTCATTTAAAATGGACTGTGGCAAAGTGGAAAACTGTTCTGTGGTCAGACGAATCAAAATTTGAAGGTTTTTTTTTGGAAAACTGGGACGCCATGTCATCCGGACTAAAGAGGACAAGGACAACCCAATTTGTTATCAGCGCTCAGTTCAGAAGCCTGCATCTCTGATGGTATGGGGTTGCATGAGTGCGTGTGGAATGGGCAGTTTACACATCTGGAAAGGCACCATCAATGCTGAAAGGTATATCCAAGTTCTAGAACAACATATGCTCCCATCCAGACGTCGTCTCTTTCAGGGAAGACCTTGCATTTTCCAACATGACCACATACTGCATCAATTACAACATCATGGCTGCGTAGGAGAAGGATCCGGGTACTGAAATGGCCAGCCTGCAGTCCAGATCTTTCACCCATAGAAAACATTTGCCGCATCATAAAGTGGAAGATGCGACAAAGAAGACCTAAGACAGTTGAGCAACTAGAAGCCTGTATTAGACAAGAATGGGACAACATTCCTATTCCTAAACTTGAGCAACTTGTCTCCTCAGTCCCCAGACGTTTGCAGACTGTTATAAAAAGAAGAGGGGATGCCACACAGTGGTAAACATGGCCTTGTCCCAACTTTTTTGAGATGTGTTGATGCCATGAAATTTAAAATCCTCTATTTTTCCCTTAAAATGATAAATTTTCTCAGTTTAAACATTTGATATGTCATCTATGTTGTATTCTGAATAAAATATTGAAATTTGAAACTTCCACATCATTGCATTCTGTTTTTATTCACAATTTGTACAGTGTCCCAACTTTTTTGGAATCGGGTTTGTATTATAAATAAAATACAATAAAGTATAATATAATAAATAGAAATGTAAGCAGTCTATTATATACAAATATGATTAACTATAGTAAATATAAAGTATAATAAATAAAAATATAAATATTCGGTTACACTTTATTTTAAGGTGATGTAGTTACATTGTACTTACTCAAATAAGTACTGAGTAATATTAATTACTACATTACATGTACTTACTATGGAGTTATACGGTTAGTATTAGGGCTTGGTTTAGGGTTAGTTACTTGTGATTATGCATAATTTACTGTTATTACTATAGTAATTACACGTAGTAACTACGTCACCTTAAAATAAAGAGTTACCAAATATTCTTAAAAAAAATGAGAAAATGAAATACTATGAAAATAGTTTCAGTTATGACTTTTTTTCCATTTGATTTAGTCTAGTTAGTTTTGTTTCAAATACAATGTGATCTTCAGTGATCGAGAACTAAGAAACAGCAAACTTTTCCGTTTGGGCAAGCAATTCGTGGACAGCTTTCCTCACGCATTAAATCCCACATATGCCAGCAAACTAATGAGAATGTGGAACAATGATGACGATGCATAAAGGGATAGTTCACTCAAAAATGAAAAAGTCATCATTTACTCCCCCTCAAGTTGTTCCAAACCTGTATAAATTTCTTTGTTCTGCTGTACACAAAGAAAGATATTTGGAAGAATGTTTGTTACCAAGCAGATCTCGCCCCCCATTGACTACCATAGTAGGAAAAAAATACTATGGTAGTCAATGGGGGGCGAGATCTGCTTGGTTACTGACATTCTTCCAAATATTTTCCTTTGTGTACAGCAGAACAAAGAAATTTGTACAGGTTTGGAACAACTTGAGGGGGAGTAAATGATGACAGAATTTTCATTTTTGGGTGAACTATCCCTCAACAACAGAGCATAGGTGCCAAAGCTGTTGTGGATCCGCTTAATTTGGTTTTATAGAGAATACTGTCAGCATTTGCAAGAAAGCTCAACAAAGGTTGTATTTGATCAGGAGGTTAAATCACTTTGGTGCGAGTAAGAACATAATTGAAATGGTTTATAAAAATGTAGTTTATTTTAACTTTTACCATGACCTACTGGTATGGTAATTTGAGTGCCAAAAACAGTGTCAAGCTGTCCAAGATTAAAAATGAAGCCAGTAAGATATTTGGCAAGACACATAGACATCTGAATGATCTATACACATGTAAAATGAAACAAAAGGGTTTAGTGATAGTAGGGGATGTGTCTCACCCTCTTCATGGTGAGTTTCACCTGTTGCCATCAGGGAGAAGTTATAGGCAACCACATGTAATGAAGAAAGTTTATCAGTTATCCTTTGTCCCCAATGCTGTTAAAAATTTAAATGCAAGTGATTGTTGTTGTTTTTTAGTATTGTCTTGTATGTTTTTATGTATACTTAAATATTGTTTGTGATATCTTGTATGGTGAAGCCAGAGACAATTTTCCACAATGCGGACAATATTATAAACTAAACTACCTGAAACTCTTCATAACTAGGAAGGAGTTGAAGAAAATTACTGTCGTTTGGCAAATAAACAATTGAAGGACAGTAACATACATATAACCAACATTTTATGTAAGCTTTGTTACACGTCAAATGACATGAGAATTTATAGTAATTTATAGGGTTAATATTAAATGGATAGTTCACCCAAAAATGAAAATTCTGTCATTAATTACTTACCCTCATGTCATTCCAAACCTGTAAGAGTTTCGTTCATCTTCGGAACACAAATGAAGATATTGAAAATTGATGAAATCTGAGAGCTTTCTGTCCCTCCATAGACAGCTATGCAACTACCACTTTGACGCTTCAAAATGTTTATAAAGAGATTGAAAAACGAATCCATATGAATTGAGCGGTTTAGTCCAAATTTTCTGAAGAGACTCGATCGCTTTATATGATGAACAGATTTAATTTAGGCTTTTATTCACATATAAACATTGATCAGCGAACATAAACAAAAGCTCAACCAAACCTGCTTGATACGTGAGAACAAACATCTTCCGGGAGCTCAAACGTGCTGCGTAACACGTGAGAATGAACCTCATTGGTTCTCGCACAAGTCAAGCAAACACAATTGAGCTTCCGTTTACCAACAACTGATGTGTGAGTTGATGAATGTGATTATATGTGATTTTATTATATGTGAATAAAAGCCTAAATTAAATCTGTTCATCATATAAAGCGATCGAGTCTCTTCAGAAAATTCGGACTAAACCGCTCAATTCATATGGATTAGTTTTACGATCTCTTAAAGTTTCAGTTGCATAGCTGTCTATGGAGGGACATAAATCTCTCAGATTTCTTCAAAAAGATCTTTATTTGTGTTCCAAAGATGAACGAAAGTCTTACGGGTTTGGAATGACACGAGGGTGAGTAATTAATGACAATTTTCGTTTTTGGGTGAACTATCCCTTTAACTGAGTCCACAAACTCATTCTCTCAAATGACTTGGGTATGCAGAGCATTTGTAGCTTATATGGACTGTGTACCCCTCATATATATGCATGTATACTTTTATTAATTAAATTCGTACATTAACACATTCATAATACTGTCACCCTGAATGAGTTCATCCTTGTTTACATTTATATTAACACTTTTAAATATAAATTTTTACATATTTTCAAGTTATTAAAAACTTTTTTTTGTATTTTGTAATTTTATAATTTATATATATATATA
>RJVU01007007.1:6917404-6939596 GCA_003731715.1 Anabarilius grahami | reverse complement strand
ATTTTAATAATATTAATAATTAGAATTAATAATAATTAACATTTTATATAATAAATAGTGTTATCGGACTGATAATTAAAGTACTACTCTGAACATCTAGAAATCTGAGAGCTTAAATTCTGGTTTCATCCACAAATATAAGCCTTCCTTTATTTTGTGTTTAACAGAAAATAGAAAGTCATACGTGTTTGGAACGACATAAAAGCGAGTAAATAATGACCGCATTTTCATTTTGGGTGAATTATTCCTTTAACACGTAGACATCGAGCACCTAACACTCTCTCCAATGCTCTTCCCTTTCATTTCCCATCTTCCTCTACCCCTCGATTTCAGCTCAACTCTCTGATTCGTTTGCTGTGGCAGTGCAGTGCAGTGCTGGTGGTGAAGAGAGCATCGGGAGGGAGCGTCAGTTTGGATTAGCTGCCTGCCGAGCTGGGGGACACGGCAAGCAGAGAGCAGGGCGCTCAAGGCGGGGAGCAGGCAGTCATATCAGATCTGCAGCAAGACCACGCACAGCCTGGTGACAGTTTGACTGGCGGCATGGTCTGTGTGTGTGTGTGTGTGTGTGTGTGTGTGTGTGTGTGGGAGGGGAGCGAGGGAGGTAGGAGGTGTTTTAGGGACACGAGCAGGAATGACAGGATGTTCCTGTGACATGCTGCAAGTAACCAGTGCGTATGCGTGTGATAAAGAGGACGGGAGGGGCGACCGCATCTGGACGCACAGCTGGTTAATGCAGCTACGCATGTGGCTGAGCGCACACACACAGAGCTGGAATAAGCAGTGCAAACGTGAAAGCCTACATCTGTCCGGCCCTAATTTTGATGCATGATGGGATTGAGTCTCATTGGTGCACAACAGGTTTAAACCGAATGGGCCCGAAAACATCCGATCGACACTCTCTCACCTCAAACTACAGCGTGGTCTAATCTTAAATGGGTTCTGATTGGACGATTGCAAGGACAAACTGACATTCAGAGGAGAGGATCTGCAGAGACTGATGAGGGGTCATGGAGTGCTCTTCAACTCACACACACACCTATGCATACATACACACACACACACCCTGGAGGAGAGCTTGTTTTAGCCTGGTTGAGTGTGTCGTCCTAATGAGGGTCAGTAAGGACAGGCAATATACAGGACACTTGCTAGAGGACAACAGACAGCGAATAGGAAGAACCGTGCGTGGTGTTGCAACCACATCTACATAGTCTTTTAGTGTTTTTTTAAACCATTAAAAAATTTTAATGATCATTTAATCACCATAGTGTCGTTACAAACCTGTATGACTTTCTTTCTTTGGCACAGTCAGCGCAAGGCAAAATAAATATTTTTGAAGAACATAGTAGTTTTCTGTGCAGTTAAATTGGATGAAAGAAAGTTGCGCTGGTTTGTAAGGACATGAGGGTGAGTAAATGATGACAAAGTTTCATTTCCGGGTGAAACATTAATTTTTTTTTAAGCAATAACTGACTCATCTCTTTCTATAAACCAGCATATATCAGTCACTTGACCTAAATCAATCTGAGTCATCAAAAATGTCCCGTTTTAAATCCACATTCAAGCTCTTTCCTGTGTCCTGCCACCATTTGCAGTTTTTTTTCTTCGCTGAGGTGCATTAGCTCAGTGCTAAGTGCTCCGTGCTGAAAGCTGTGAGGCACAGCACAGGGCAGCTGGAAGAAAGAAACCCATTACAGACCTCTAAAGCTCAGGCCATTATGGTGCCTGCTGTTCAGATTATCTGGCAAATCGGTCAAGCCTGGCCAGTTCATTTAAACACACTTTCGTCCCAACTATCCACACTGGCACGTCACCGGATGAATGTGTGTGTAAACATATATCCTAATGCCAAGGTTACTATGGTTAATAGAAAATACAAGACAAAATAAAAAGAGGACAAAATAAAAAGAGGAAAAAATAAAAAGAGGAAAAAATACATAATTAAAATAAAAACATGAGTTTGTTGAAAAAGAAATGCTTTTATACGGATGTATTCTTTCACCCAATAGATACAAGAAGGGAGTGTTTGATAAATATGAAACAACCAATCATGGTTCACTTCCTGTATGTGATGTTTCCAGACAGGTAAATGAGAAAACAACATCACAATAAATAATAATGTTAAAAGGAATGAAAACTAAAACTATACTGAAACTAAATACCAAACACCATTAAAACAAAGTAATACCAAAAAATAAAAGTGTATTAAACCTATACAGTATAATCAAAACTTTGGTTGGCTGAAGATTTTTTTTAAAAGAAACTTTTTATTCAACAAAGACATATTAAATTGATCAAAAGTGACAGTAAAGGCATTTATAATGTTAAATGTTATAATTTAGCTTTGCCATCACAAAAATAAAGTAGATTTTAAATTGTAATATTTCACAAAATTATTACTGCTTTTACCATATTTTTGATCAAATAAAAGCAGGCTTGGTGAGCATATGAGAGTTTTATATTTCCAATGTAATGTAATATAAAGACTTAAAAAATAGCTGAATATTTAAAAATTACAATAACCTTGTGTTTTTGTCTTGGTGTGTGGTTAACAAAAGTCCCTTTAAATGCTCTCCAGGTTGGATTAAACAAGAAGATAGTCTGACATTTACATTTCTGTTTAAGTTAACAGCCTCAGTTCAAAGTTGATCATTTCCTATTCCTTTTTTTCCCCACCTCTTGCTGAACTCATTGCTATAATGTATATATTACTTGGCTTAATTTGTGGTAAAAATGACAGAGAAAAGCTTCTTTAAGTAGGACAGTGCACAAGTGCTATTCATCATAATCGGCCTCGCACTCACACGCACAGCTTGACTCCCATTTATCATTCCATCGGCTGATTATTTGCATATTAATCAGCCACTGGAGCATGATGGTGCGTTCGGCAGCCAGTCACAGAGTAGGAGAGGCGGGTAATTATCATTTATTCCAGCGCTGATGGGCTAATTGATTACAACAGCTCAAGAAGGCCCTTGAGAGAGCCCAGGGGGCCTTTTCTAGATGGCCCCTGTGAGACAAACCCCCCTCCCCATCCACACTGCAGCGATTTAACCCAACCCCCTCAATGCCTTTCCTTGAAATTCAGGTCAATGGAAATATAAAAATTGATGACTTCTAATAAACGGCATAACGGGGTTTAAAAAGGCCTTGAACTGCAAAATAATAACTAGATTTTCACATCCATAAGTATGATAGCTTAGGAAAGTCAGTTTCAGTTATCATTCAGGTCTGTAGCACAAAAGTGTGATGCTAAGGGTTAGGGATTTGAAAAAACCCCTAAACATGAAAGCTAATGATTACATAGAGCTTTAATAAACATCTGAAATCGATCAACAGAACGCTGTTATCCTATCTTAATGATTGCACACTAAAAGTGGGTCAACAGTATGATCCTGCATCCATTTAGTCATGAGTTATTTAAATTCTCCCACCGTAAGGCTGAGTGAGGTGCAGCTGGCTAAACTACTGAAGAATTACACTGAGATTTGGTTTGCCCTCGGTTATTTATTCAAGCCAGGCTAAAACCAGTATTAGTCAAACCATTAAAGGAATGCAGCCATTAGCATTTTCAGGAAATGTTGTTTTTCTTTTTTTTTTTTCTTCTTCTTTTTTAAAAAAAACTAACTGTATCTCAGAGTGCTCTGTATTAAACCGAGACATATTATAAATCATCCATTAAAGTCAAAATGAAACATTTCTGATTCAAACAAGATATTTACCAAGAAAAAAAAACTTTTTTTCCCATCCAGAATTGATTGTATCATCAAAAATGGGCGGTCTCAACATGATAGACCAGGCAGTTTGCTTTTCTTCCTGTGATACTTTCAGAGCTAGATACTGTATTTGAGAGTAATCTAATTTTGGCAAGGAGAAGAGGATGTGATTGGTGAAAAAAAATGATAGGAGGGAGAGTTTTGCATTCTCAAACACCCATGCCAAACGATAAGAAAGCCGAATGAATGGTGGCTTTCACGACTGCTCAGGATGTGAGTAGTGAAACCAAGAAACCAAAGCCACATCAGAACGAGAAGCTCTTTCACATCCGTCTTGAGCCACTATGTTTCTTTGTATAGATTAAACTATACTGAGGTCACACAAGAACTTCCGGGTTCTCTGCTTCTATCAATATGAGCATGAAATATTGCGTGTTGAAGCTATCTAAGAAAAAAAAATAGTTAACTATTTTCAGGATTTTAACTATTTTCCAGATGTGTAAAACATTCTCACATGTATGCAATACTAGCATTGCAACACATCTGAAGCATAAGAAATTTGGAACATAAAATAAAATAAATAAATATGTAAATGCATGAAAGATGCATAAATATGCCTTTTTACAGCTTAAAACACATTTGCTCACCATAATAAATAATATTTGACATTGATCAGATAAAAAAAAAACAGAAAAAAAATTCAAAGACAAAAATTCAAACCAACGATTTGATTTTATTTGATTCCGTGAACTATCATTAATCCTGAGTTTGTCCTGATCCACTCCTCAAATGTTTGGTATTTTTCAGGTCAATTTGAATGAAGCTCCAAATTGAAAACAGCTCTTTTCTTTGGTGCCTTAAGAACCAAAGAGTGTGTGATGGTAAACAGTGTCAGGGTGTTACCTTGAGTCTGTCCCGGCATTGGCATGAGTGCCTGGCCCAACTCGCCATTCAGCCATAACTGCATGCGTATAAACGGCTCTCTTCCTTTCTGTGTGAGCTTGCTCCAGTGCTTCGGCCGAGAGAGCATGTCACTCACGCTCCCCTGAGAGAGGCCCAGCACCTGCAACCCGCACACAAACACACACACACACAGGGGACACGGTACATGAGATTCAGAGAAAAACAGCCCTGAAACAAATATGAAGATATTTTATGATGCAATAAGAAGAAAGATGCAGCTGGTATTACAAAGTGATACATTTGCATGGAGGATAAAAATGAAACTGACACACAAGCACTCATATTTCTCAGCAGAACGGCGGATGGATAATCGATGGAAGCGCATCTGATGTGAAAATCACTGACCTTCTCGCCAAAGATCCGCTGGCAGATGCCATTCTTGGCTAGTTTGTCTTTGACTTGCTGTGTGAGATCGACAGTGTCCACTTCCTGGTACATGTAGTACTCGTACTGCTCGGGGGTGAGCGGGGGCACCACGGGTTTGGCGACTTTGGGGAGGGACAGTAAAGGCGAGGAGGAAGGCAGTGGGCTGCTCTGAGGGGTCTCACTGCCGCTGGGCATCTGCAGACTGAGCTCTGAACTCTGTGAGTACGGGGACTCTGAGCTGGGCCAGTCCTTCCAGTAATCCAGAGAGGAAGCAGGAGCCACAGGCGCAGTGCTGCCCAGCCGAGGGAGCTTCTGGTGGGGGCAAAGAGTAACAGAGTTGGGGTTAGCCATATGAAGGAACTGCATTCTAGTGTGCAAGTATGGTACTATTCTGACTGGACTAATATACAGAATATATAAAACTTATGGATAAAATAGTACTCCCTGTATGCAATATAGATGTTTGGGTGGTGTAGGTTATATATACAAACAAACACACACTGAATTTGACATTAATAATATTATTACAGCTTCTATATTCTGCTTTCTAAAGACTGGTCTGAAATCCTGAGATTAATCACAATTATTTTATTCTATTGACAGTCATAGCTTTATGTATATTTTCTGATTTACACATTTAATAGTACTCTAATGGTGCATAGAAAAAAAGATATAGTGTTAAAACTTAATAACAGTGCTGTTATTGTTAACTATTAAAATTGTTTTCATTAACTAAAATAAAGATTAAATAAAATAAAATATAAATATAAGATGAAAAATAAAAATTAAAAATGTTACCCTGGCAATGAACTGAAAAAGTAGTAAAATAACTAAAAGTGACAGCAGCTAAATTTTCCTACAGCCGAATGTTTTAAAATTTGAATCAAACAACAAAAGATAAAAAAAACAATCACTTAATGCTCTTGACTGAATAACCTTTGTAACTTTAATAAGGATTAATCTGTTTAATGGCTGGTAAAAAATATTTATGGCCGGTACATTTTCTTAAGTCACTGGCCATTGGCAGGTGTGACAAAAAGTTAGTGTGTGTGTATGTATATTATATTTGGGGATATGTGGCATCAAAAAGTTACTAATAATGCACTATACCTCCTTGCTATCCTCTTGGCTGTGGGCATCTTCGCTAACGGAGGGCTGCCCAGTTCCGCGGCGCTCAGAGAGACCTGTGCTCCACCAGTGTTCCCTCCAAGAACCCCCACCTACACCACCTCCACTCTCAGAGAGGCGTCCGAGCTTGGGCACCCCGTCCAGCCCCACGTCTGAGACGGCCACCTCACCCATCTCCTTCTTCACCCCACCGTGGAAGTCCAGGAGAGGGGAGGTGGACGGCTTCTTCAGAGACTGAGCAATAGGGGTGTAGGGGAGGGTAGAGAGTGGGGAACCCAGGAGCTTGGAGCCCAGCAACGAGAGATCGGTTGGGGCCATAGAGCTGGCCTTCAATACGGGCTCCAGAGCCACCTGTTGGGCCTCCATCTCCCTCCGAGCCTGCTCAAGGATGGAGCGAATGTTCTCGTCAGAGTTGCTGGAGGAGGACGGAGGCTGAGAATTCTCAACTGCAGGAACAGAAGACAACATGTAAGTGGTCACAATCTGTTTTACCTATATAAATCACCATATTATTACTCAAAAAAAAACAGTCTACACAAAAATAACTATTCTGGCATTATATACTCATCCTCATGTTTTCCACACCCATATGACTTACTTTCTTCTGTGGAACACAAAAGTAGAAACTTTTAAGAATGTTATGTCAGTGAAAGAACATAGTGACCACAAGCTGTCAAGCTTCAAAAGTGACAAAAGAGTTCCATAAAATGACAAAATGTTGGTCTTTTTGTACAATTTTGCTATTTAGACTACTGTTATGATACTCTTATGGTTTTCTTATACTCTTATGTCATTTTTGGATATAGACAGCCACTGACCATATACTTCTATAGCATAAAAAAAGCAGCGTAAACATTCAAAAACATCTCCTTTTGTGTTACACAGAAGAATGAAAGTCATACTGGTTTGGAAAGACATGAGGGTGAATAAAAGATTACAGAACTCTCATTTTGGATGAACAACTCATTTAAAGGGTGCCAGTAAGAGATTGCTGCCTTATGCTACCCAATTTCATTTTACAATAAATTTTGTAAGTTTAACGTAAATGTAATATAGCAAAAGAACCTCTCTGTAAAGAGTTTCAAATAATAAAGTTAAAGACGTCTGTTTTCTCTGAGTTAGATCATAAAAGATTTCTCAACATGTGTATATACACTGGGTTTTTCATTGATGTATATATATAAAACATACATCGGTCATAAATCTCCATGACTCAGACTGATTTATGACAGTGAGAAGTTCATTGGAAGCAGTAGCGCTCTTGGCGTGGGGGGAAAATCTGGGGGGAACTTTCAACAGACAGCACAAAACCTCACCAAGTCTTAGACTGTGTGCATATATTTGGAAATAGCTGCCCGACCCTCTGTGGTAACCTGATCGCCGTTGCCTCTCCCCCACGCCGTCTGCAGTGGCAGGTGGGGAAGAGACAGTTAGTTTAATTCCGTTACACAAGCTTGGACAGGAAAAGGTAAAAGTGGGAATTTTAAACACTCAAAACAGGGAGGATACGACTAAGTATGATAATGACTTGTATAATCATTTGTTTCAGACAGTTTTTGTGCAAAATCTACATTGCAATTACAGTTTTAGCCAACATACATTGCTGTTCAAAAGTTTGGAGTGGGTAAGAATTTTTTAATGTTTTTTTATTTTTTATGAAGTCTCTTATATGGAAGCTTGTTTCTGCCATGAAATAAAAAATAAATGTAATTGCGACTTTGTATCTCACAATTCTGACTTTTTATTCTCACAATTGCGAGTTTATATCTCACAATTCTGACTTTTTTATAATATATATAAAGATATAAAGTCATAATTGCGAGTTATAAAGTCATAATTGCGTGATATAAAGTCAGAAATGCGTGATATAAAGTCAATTCTGAGAAAAAAACTTGCAATTGGTGAAAAAAAGTCAGAATTGCGAGATATAAACTCAATTCTGAGAAAAAAAGTCAGAATTGCAAGATATAAACTACTTTATAAGAGGTAATTGCAAGTTTATATCACGCAATTCTGACTTTATAACTCGTAATTGTGAGAGGAAATGTCAGAATTGTGAGATAAAAAGTCGCAATTACCTTTTTTATTTTATTTAGTGGCGGAAACAAGCTTCCATACTCTCACCAATGCTGCATTTATACAGTAATGCTGCAAAAATACAGTAAAAACTGTAATATTGCAAAAGATTATTACAATTTAAAGTAATTCCATTTACTCCTCTGATGGCAAATCTGAATTTTCAGTGTCACATGATCCTTCAGAAATCATTCTAATATGCTGATTTGGTGCTCAAGAAACATGTCATCAATGTTTAAAAAAAGTTTATTAGAAACCGTGACATTTTTTTCATGATTCTTTGATGATTCAAAAGTTCAAAAGAGCAGCATTCATTTGAAACTGAAATCTTTTGTAGAATTATACATGACTTTACTAATTACTTCTGATCAATTTAATGCATCCTTAATACATTTTTCTTACCTACCCTAACCTTTTGAACAGTAGTGTACTATTTTAGTATGACGAAGCCACAATCAATTTTACAACAGAAAACTTACTGGCTCATTTAGAAAAAGTGAATGAAAAAATGATCGTATTCAGGTGACAACAGTGAGTCCTATCTTACATGAAGTGACTTAACTGATTGTGGGTAAGTGGAAAACACGTGCGAATGCCTTGATCCTTGTTTCCTGATGGCAGAAAAAGACTCACCTGCTTTCTGCACCTGTAGCTCTCTTTTGGCCTGCTCCAAGATGGACTTGATGGCTTCATCGGAGCCGGTCTCAGGCGTGCGGATCCGCGTGGTGATGTTACCTGTGAAGACACGAGAAGGACACGAAGCTGTGCATGAGACATCATGTGTAACAACATATAGATCTGTTTTGTTTTGAAATGGAGCACAATATACAATCTTTTAAATTGAAAACGCCAACAAATATTGCTATGCTCTGTACTATTTCTGCACTGCAAGATTAAACGGGTGCAAACGCAAGCTTACTTTAACAACAATCTATGCGCTATGCTAAAATAAGGCTGGCACTTTTTTATTTTATGGAAATGCAATCCTGCAACCAAACTCAACAACACAGAACTAAAAAAACATTAGCAATCGTTTGCTTGTCTATAATACTGTGTGTATCAGCACCTGCGCTGCCCCTGGCTGCAGCAGCACTTCCTGTGAAAGCACTGAAACCTTTTCCTGTCCTCCACAAGTCCACAGAACAAAGAGTCGGTGAGATTTGGACAAAGTCCATGAGAAACAAAAGAGCTTGTATGGAAGTATCATCAGACGGGTCGGCGCAATAATAATAAATATATATAGAAAAAGAGGGAAAAAGTGGCAGAGAGAACTGCCCAATGAGCAGTGGGCAGCGGGGCAAGGTCAGAGTCACTGGTGTGTGATGAGAGCAGCTGGACGTGTGTGTGAGGTGGAAGTAATGCTCTCTCGCCCTCTCTCTCTCACGCACACACACACACACACACATACACACACACAGACTAGCCACCCACAGCGCCGCCCTAGGGGAGACTCAACCACCAGTTGTAATGTGGTGGCACTGTGGATCTGCCTGAAGGATTCTGCCACACACACATATATAAACACACAAGCTGACCACGAAATAACAGGACAGACTTTTCAAGGACCTCCATGATGGAAAGTTACATTGGTTTAGACTTGATAACACTCACACAAAGTTTTTTCCACAGTGTGAAACTAATCTATGAAGTCAAAGGTGTAGCATTTATTGTAAACAGCTGTCTTTAGACAGTCGGAATGAGATCTTTTTCAACAGTTCTTCAAGCCCTGTCTATCTCACTCACTTGTTTTGCAACAGATTCCAGGCCAGAGATTGAGAAGAAACAGACCAGCACAACAAAAACATACAGACACAGCGGATCTGACACTCCAGAAACCCGTAACACGAGAGGGAAGGCGTGAGACAGACCTGGCCGCGTGGAGCCTTCCGAGCCGGTTCTTCGCTTCGGAACATCCTGAAACACTCTGTTCAGGTTCTGGCCTGGGTTCTCTGTTGGAAAACAAGTGGCGGAAGATAGAAATAAAGTAAGACCAAGCCCTAAACTTCTGCTGTCCAATCATCTCCAGGGCTCAACAATAAGAATGACCCAAATATGAGAGATTTTTTTAGGCCTGTTGATAGAAATGTCACCTGTCCTATCAGTCTAGTGTTGCAGCATTTGAATTCTGTTGATTTAGATGTCACTATGATTATTTAGCTAATATTAGCTAACACGGATTAAGTTTTGTTGTATTTGCTGGAACGACTAGGATCGAATCAAAGGATTGCTGGATCGAATCAAAGATTTGCACCAACAAATTTTTTCAACAAAATTGTGTGCATAAATCCATAGCTTTCAGAGTTGTGTTGTAATTTCATAATTTCTAGCTCTTACTGCAAATGAAAAAAATAAATATATTTTTCCTTTGGTAAAGAAAACTTCAGAAATCTTTACCAATATATTAATATTTTTATTGTTTAATATTAAATAAATAACTCACATTTTTTCTGCTTTTCAGAAAAATATATTTTATATATTATTTCTAATTTAAATTAAAAATATAAATGTAGTAGGCAGCTTTATATTTGCAACCATTAAAATTCAAATATTTACAAACAACAATAAAAATAGACATTACAAACACAAACAATAAGAATGAATATAATATTTAAAAATATATATTTTTCGGGGTTAATTTAATTTTCAAAATAATATTAATAAAATTCCATATATTTTTAATTTATATAATTTAATGTCAAATAAAAAATACAAAATATATTTCACTGAAAAGCAGAAAAAAAAAACTAAATCGTTTTCTGAAGGATTTAAAATGTACTGAAAAAAAATCCTTATTGTTGAGCCCTGATCTTATATGATTTCAGAATGTCTTCACAGTCAGTTTTGGAAACACTTAGTAATTCTAATCCAAAGTAATACCTTTACATGGACTGATAAGTGTAAATATCCTTTGAATGGTAGTTTGTTAAGCTTAAACACAAATCGACCTAGTCTGACCTCAAAGAAAGCCACCTGCACCCTGCAGAACTCCCTCGAGTGATTATTTCAACGTTAATGTGCTCCTTTAGCCCCAGGTCTTTGAAGTGAATGAATAGGTTTTAAGGTTTTTACAAAGTTCCTACTCCCATGGGAGACCACAAGCCGACGCTATGGAGGCAGACAGCCAGACCAGACTCCCTTGAAGACGTTCCAATCCGGTGTGCAGACGCACAGGCAGCACAGTCAGCCTTTTTCAGCTCCGGCTCTGTTTCAAAACTACAGCCTCACAGCTAGACTGAACAAACTTAGACTCGGCTCAACACGGCTTCAAGGATTCGCAGCCAACTGCCCTCATATGCAAGTACTCTCGCTCACGCTGGGCTCGGCCTTGATTTGTTCGCTCTAGCTGTGAAGCACAGACTTGAGGCAAAACATAACGCTTGCAAACCGCTCTGAACTTCCTCTTCACCCGTAGGCTGAGACCGAAATGAAAGAAAGGGTAGACTCCTGAAGTTTAGCTCTAATCAACACGCCGCCTGTGCCAACTGAGTACTGCTAGCATTTCCGTCAGAATCTAGTATCTAGTGTTTATGGGCTTCATGTAGTTATCGGAAGTCTCTCAATTTTAAAGGTTATTTGCACAATTCCGATGTGGATGAAAGGGTTAGGTTTAGCTTAAAGGGAATCATGGAAGCCTGCTTTCACCTACAGTAAAAAAAAAGAAAAAGAAAAAAGAAGAGAAGCTAATTGTGACTTCATGCTTCACAATTGTGACTTTATACATCACAATTGACACTTTATGCCTCACAAATGTGACTTTTTACCTTACATATGCAACATTGTCTCATAATTGACACTTTAAACCTCACAAATGCATTTTTTTACCTCTAAAGTGCAACTTTTTTACCTAACTACGACTTCATACCTCCCAAATGGAACTTTATTTCTCATTATTGCAACTTTATACCTCACAAATGTGTCTTTATATCTAACAAGTGCAATTTTATATTTCACAAATGTGACGTTATTTACCTCACAAATGTTAATTTTTTACCACACAACTTTAATTTCTCATAATTGCGAATTTATCTCATGACTTTATACCTCACAAATGAACTTTTTTTTCACAAATTCGACTACATCTCATAATTGTGACTTTATACCTCACAAATGCAACTTTTTACCTCACAATTGCAATTTTATATCTCATAAATTAATTTATACCTCACAAGTGAGACTTCATACCTCACAACTGTGACTTTATAATAGCTCACAAATAAGACTTCATACCTCAAAAACACGATTTCCCATCTAATAATTTCAACTTTATATCTCATAAATATGACTTTATACCTCACAAATTAGACTTTATACCTCACAAATAAGACTTTATACCTCACAATTGCAACTTTATACCTCACAACTACAACTTCAGACCTCAAAAACACAACTTCATCTCTCACAATTGCAACATTATATCTCATTGGCATATAATTGTAACTTTATATGCCAGAAATGTGACCTCATCTCAATTGCCACGTCACCTTACAAATTTTAGTTCTCGCAGTGTTACTTTGAGTCTTTCAATTTTAGCAAATTTAGCAATTTTTGTATTTTTGTATTTTTTTTTTTTACTCTGAGGCAG
Organism: Anabarilius grahami; assembly: GCA_003731715.1. Classification (NCBI taxonomy): domain Eukaryota; kingdom Metazoa; phylum Chordata; class Actinopteri; order Cypriniformes; family Xenocyprididae; genus Anabarilius; species Anabarilius grahami. Next base: position 6,926,768 of record RJVU01007007.1, on the reverse strand, counting down.
AAACAAGCTTCCATAAGGGGTAGTACAGCTGGATCACAGCAATCGCAAAGCACTGCCCTCTCGTTATTGCACATATCTGACTATTTAAAGTATCCAATTTGTCTCTTTAAAGGAATATGTGCTCCGTGAGACTGCTAACATTTGTGTGCCCATGTTTAAGTTGCTTACATATGAGAGAAATTACCATGCTGTCACTGAGCACATTTTAATCACATGCATAATGTTTGAAAATAAAGGTGCGTTGGGAGATCATCTGAGAAAACAAGGTTAAGTCTTTTCCTCAAGCTCTGTTACTGACCTCTCTGCCTGCCCTGGATGCTCCTCAGCGCCAGGATGTTCTGCTCATCAGACAGGAAGTGCTTCATCTTGTGAAACGGCTCTTTGCCACGGATGGTTAACTTGCTCCAGGGTTTGGGCCGAGCCAGAATCTCACTGACAGAGCCTTGGGACAGACCCAGAACATAATGGCCGAACACACGCTGGCCGATGTTGTGTTTGATCAGCTGCTCCTTGACCTGTCGGGCGATCTCAGCCGTGTCCATTTCCTCCCCTTCCGACGTGCTGCCCGCACCCTCCGACTGGCTGGGGGACGGCGCCATGCCGTTAACCTCTGGGCTGCCCGCTGACTGAGGGGGTAGTGGGCTAGAGAGAGAGTTGGTTGTAGCGTAATGGGGCGGCCCGAACAGCACAGAACTCGGAGAAGGGTCCTGGAGGGCTTTGGTGTAGATGGTTTGCATGAGCTGCCTCTGAAGAAGAGAGTTGAGTGCCATTTTTCCAGCCAGTGGGGGAAACGTGGCGCCCACGCTGGCCATGCCGGGGGTAAAGAAGTCTGGCCCGATGCCCGTGGGGGAAAAAGGGTGGGTACCATTGGCACTGGCAGCGGATTCGGAGGTAGCGGTGCCTGTCCTCATCAAAAGCTGAGGGGAAGGGGGAGGAGGAGACCCCTGGAGTGTGGTAGTGACTGGAGTGGCAGGAAGACGCTGAGGGTTTTCCACTGTAGTTTCTTTATTTTTCCGCCCCAATGCTCCTGTAAAACAAACCAAAGTGTGACGAGAAAAATCATGGATACTAGGGGTGTAACAATACATGTATTCCTCCCGAACCGTACGGTACGGACGTCATGGTTTGGTTCATACAGTTAGACGACAAATACAGTCAGTCACAGGCCATCCACACTCCAATCCAGAAGGGGGCGCGCGTGGTGATACAACACTGTTTGCTAACCACCACAACAGGAAAGAGAGCAGAAGAACAACAGCACATACAAAGGTAGTGCGCACGCGGCGAATGAGTCTTTCTGCGCTTATGGACAAAGGAGAATACTTTGAAAGGCTCGCTCACATTCTCTTTTGTCCATAAGAGCAGAAAGACACATTCGATGCACCCGCACTACCTTTGTTGACTTTTCAACTATTTCATGCACTCAAGTCATTCGGAGCGGAACACAGGAAATTAAAAAAAAGTATAGGAGGGTTGGGCTAAAGCTTTGAATGTTTAAATATAGTTTAAGTGGAGCAAATTGTAACACTCCTAATGTTTTATTTTTCATTATTCTATTTATTTTTACTTTTATAACACAAGATGCTTTTTAGTTTTATAGCTAATTGTAACCAAATACCTTTTGTTTTTTATCAGTCCTGCAAAAAAAAATATGACCTATGCAAGAGTGCATTCTGTTTACTGCTTAGTGCTTAATACACTAGGCTGTACTGTACCAACTAGGGGACTAAATGCCACTAGGTGAAAGAAACTGTGATTTGCACTACTGTCTGTTCAAAATAAATGAAAAGAAACCTAGCATTGTGGATTTGTTTGTTTGTCTGGTAACACTTTAATTTAGGGTCCAATTCTTACTATGAACTAGCTGCTTATTAGCTTGCATATTACTAGGATATTGGCTGTATTTTAGTACTTATAAAGCAGATATTAATGCCTTATTCTGTATGACCATATTCTACATCCCTTAATCCTACTCAATACCTAAACTTAACAACTACCTTATTAACTATTAATAAGCAGTAATTAGGGGTTTATTGAGGCAAAAGTCATAGTTAGGTAGTTAATAGTGAGAATTGGACCCTAAATTAAAGTGTGAACATTTTTCCTATTGTACCGAAATCGTACAGAACCGTGACCCCAAAACTGAGGTACGTACTGAACCATGACTTCTGTGTACCGTTACACCCCTAATGGATACTGATTTAGACTGATATTAATTATATTTAAGAGATAAATGCAGAGTAAAATCCTGGCAAGGTGATTTTGTATCTTCCAGAAGGGATTTATTTTGGGATATTGGCCAACTGACTGTACATTCACTAATTACATGGATACTTAATGAATTAATGGATAAGAAATATTAAAATATTGATTAAAGTTGAAATTTAATTTTGTGAAAGAAAGAGAACATACTAGAGACATAAAACTAGCATTAGGATATTGGTTACCTGGAACAATTTTGCAGTCATTACAAAAATATATCACTACAGAATGGCATTTGACCAATCACAATCAAGAATTCCAGAGGGCTGTGAAAAAGGAGTGTAACTCCAATGATATTCTGTACACGGTCACTGTACATAAAGAACATTTTGTTATCGTAGTTCTTGACTTTCAGCCACTTTTTATGGAAATGGGACAAGAAATCATTAAGAGCAGTAATTGGATTGAAACACATAGAAGGCCAGATTCAAACCATGGCCGTATCTGTTTCCACCTTTTTAAAGTTTTTTTCCCCCCAATAACTCAACCTAAAATGAATTTGAAATGTCCTAAATGAATTTGAAAAAAAAAAGAAAGAAAGAGCAGAAACACTTGCTCTGCATGCTTCAAGGAAATCTGTGGTGTATGTGTGCGCATGTGCCACAGGCTGACGTTTAACACTGATCTCCTCTGAGGTTCGAAGACTAGCAGGCATGTCCAGAAATATCAGGCCAGGCAACTGTGCGTGGGCTACCTGCTCATGCTGTGGGGACTGCTCACTGCAAGGGATTGTGGGTGTCAGTACGGTTATCCTTTTTGCGATGACAAAACACCTCTGCTGTGTGCACTTCCATAACAATACCATCACTTTATACAATGGTGGCAAAATCAATATCCAGTGCAATAGAATTCTGTTGGTGACAGATACATGCTACAATCACACATGATTCTCTGTCTTTGCCGTCAGCAGTGAATGCCAGGTTTAAAAATGCAAAATTTGTGATAGAAAGTCACATTTAAAACGCAAATTAAATGTATGATCTCCATAGGGGTGTCTAGAGGTGTTCTGTAATGACATTTTCAACCTCACACATACAGAGCATAGTCGAAAGGGCAGGAAAAGGGAAATAAGGCCTAATTATCACATTGGTCTCCGCTAGCAGTTCAGGATTTATGCAAGCCCCAGGTGACCTGATCTCCTACAAGCCAAAACCTAATATTTTGCTGCCTCTAGAAAAGGATGAACTGACCTTAACAACACGGGTGCCTCCAAACCTAACTCGTCACTATCAGTATGATCTGTTACGATATTTATTCGTTTTTTTTCTTGGGGCTAAATAAAATCATTCAGCTAAAGTTCTGAAAGTTTTATTAGGTCATGTTGCACATCCTGCTGGATTTCAGGTGAAGTTAGATTTGGAATAAAAAAATAATAATTAAAAAAAAATCAATAAATCACCAAAAATTGCTGTGTGTAAGCTGCAGATTTGCAGTTTCCCAGCAACTGGAATTTAATGTTCACCGGAAGAGGCTGGACACTGTGGAAACTCACCACTGAAGTCACTGTTGGCCAGTCGTTTCAAAGTGCTTTCTGACAGCTGGCTATGGTCTTTCCCTGTCAGCAACATCTCCAAAGGCTTGGACAAGTCCTAAAATGAAGGATGAATGAGGGAGAGAAAAAAAACACAGGAAGGAAACAAAAAGGAAGTGAGGAAGGAAGTAAAAAAGCCGGTGGCAATTGAAGGAACAAAAACAAAAGGAAAGTTGTTTGTAAGGGAAGTAAGGAAGAAAATAAGAAAAACAAATGTAAAGTTTTAGAAAAAGAGTGAAGAAGGAAGGAAGAAAACAGACAGAAAGGAAAAGAAAGGAAGTGAGAAAGGAAGGAAATAAGGAAGAAGAGAGAATGAAGGCATAAAGAAACAAGGAAAGTTATGGGAAGGAAAGAACGAACGAAAGAAGGAAGGAAGGAAGGAAGGAAGGAATAAAAAAGGAAAGTTATGAAAGGAAAGAAAGGAAGGAAATAAACAAGAGAAGAAAATTTAAAATTGAACAAATGAAGGAAGGGAACAGAAAGAAAGGAAAAGAAATCAAATAAGAAAGGAAGGAAAAGGAAGAAGGGAAATTGAGACAAAGAAACAAGGAGAGTTATAGGAAGGAAGGAAGGAAGGAAGGAAGGGAAATGAAGAATGAAAAACAAAAGGAAAGTTATGGAAAGGAAAGAAAGAAAGGAAATAAACAAGGAAATAATTTTTTTTTTTAAAGTGAGGAAGGAAGGAAGTGATGAATGAAGGAAGGGAACAGAAAGAAAAGAAAAGAAAAGAAAAGAGGAGTGAAGGAAAGAAGGGAGAAAGAATATAAAGGAAGAAACAAACAAAAGAAAAGTTATAGGAAGGAAAAAAGGAAGGAACAAAATAAGAATGAAAGAATGAAACATTAAGAAAACAACAGTAAAAAAATCTCAGATATCAGCTTTCAGATGAATTCGAAAAACTGAACAAGTACAAATTCATGACATGATATTCAAAATTTAAAGGACAAATCAATACAAATCAACATCATTCTTTCTAATGACATGACGTCTTACCTGTGCTGACGAGTGATGATCTGATGAGTTGTGCTCGACTGATTTCAGGGTGCTGGTGAGAGTAAAAAAAAAAATAGCGTACGTATTAAAATAATGGGGATACAAGCATTAAAAAAATGCCTTCACTTTCCATTTCAGGTCAAGAACTGAACGCTTAATAGGCGTTGGCTCAGCATTCGTGATTCAAAAATTCCTGTGACACCTACAATCACGTTACTCCAAATTAACCTGTGTGCCTAGCTGCACTCTACCCAGCGCTGATCTGTTATCTATGGATTAAACTGGGCCATTTTCAAAAGCCTTTTGGGTGAAAACACTCATTATATTACGGTGGAATGTGCCTCGAGTAGACAACAAGCTATCAATATACATTCAGCAAAGCGGCTTTTTAGGCCGATCATCAGACTAGCACAGATCTTAACAACACCCTCTATTCATGGATTACTTGCTTTATAAGTCCCAATTGGGAATATTACGCCTAAAATCGAGTTATGCAACGGACAGCCAGACATCTCTCGAAGCCTCCCAACACACACACCGATAGCACAGACGAGCGGCCGAGCCAAAAACACACATATCACTCAATTAGGTTATCGCCGATGCAAACTACGTTAGCCTCCTCATTACAGCTGTGGCTGGAGATGAAACGCAGCAATCCCTCAGTCCTGTGCAGAAACCACTCCGACAACAAAGCGTGCTTAATCCGCTTTTCTCAAAAATAAGACCCAATACTCCTTGCATACCTAAGGTTCTTTGAATTTATTAAACAGAACAGAGATTACCGCTGAGTAAAATTCCTTCTGGTAAAATATGGGAATAAAAGATCCACGCGCAGACGGAGTTTGGCGATCTCTGCGATTCATATCTCAGCTGGCTGTACTACATCAGATCAAATTCAGTACGTCTGACTGTAAAGTTCAAGACCACCAGGTAATGAGAACTCATAGTTTGAGGCCTGCAGCAAGAAAGGACGGGAAAGATACATGCATAATGGAGCGGCAGATAAAGGTTAAGAATGGTCTGAGGGTCTGAGGTGGATAAACAAGACCAGGTCAGGTCACTCCAAACAAAACCTTTGCTTATTTAGACCTACGTTACAGTCAATTCATGGTATTACGTACTTGAATATCACGTTATGGTTGATGCAACGTTCCCATCAGCATTAAAATAATGTTAATAATGTTAAAATATTCACACAAATGTGAAGGAAAAGGCTGAAGCACCAGGATTATTTGCGCTGACAGAATTAGCGCTTTGGAACTTACCCGAGTTCTCGTTTGATCTCCTCGTAGTCTGACTGCTCTTGAAGCTTTTCTTCAAGTTGCTGGGGAGGGGAAAAGGCAGATATACTTATTTATAAGCAAATTTGTAATGTGGATCAGTGTATGGACTGTATTATATACTCTGAAATCTCACGATATTCACTTTAGGGAGGCACTTTAAATAAATATTCCAATGAAAATTCTGTCTTTATGAAGCTTGATAGACATGGTCACAATGAACTTAAAAAGCTGCATAGAGGGTCTACAAAAAATGTTACAGACATTATACGAGCAAACATTATACGAGTTTGGAATGTAATAGGGTGTAACAATATATCGTGTCACAATATATCGCAATACAAAAATGCAACAATATTGTATCGTGGATAGGGACAATATACAGTATGTTGTGCACCCAAAATGAAAATTACTGTGTGAGAAACAATTCAAGTTTACAGAGTTTTAGTGTCAGTACTATATTAAACTACTATATATAATGTTGAATATAATGTAGAATAATCCAATGGGGGAATATCTGTGGGTCCTGATAATGCTTAATGTCAGTAAAAAGTGGCCTACATTATTTTAAATATATCTAGTCAGTGACAGAGTGCAAACATGTTCATCTAAAATAAATCTGTGTCTCAGCATTAGAATCATGAATATTTTTATTCTGGTGTCACCATTGTCCTGTGCATTGGGTTACCAGCACCAAGTCCAAGCCTATTCATTTCCACCCCAATGTAATACCAAATTTAGCATTTTAATCGACAGTACATTTTTTGTTATGCTTTTACCATATGCCTTGGAGTATCGCAATAATATCGTATCGTGATATGTATCGAATTGTGACATGAGGGTAAACTACTGACAGAAAGAAAAAAAAGAGTGCACTATCCCTTTAAGGGGCTCAAAATACATTTAAACATATAATACAATTTAAACCGAAACAAACCATGAAACACGTCTTTCACCTTAAAACATTGATAAATTATTAGTGATAATAAAATTACAAATAAATTAAATTAAAAATGAAACTGAAACCACAATAGTTTTTTTCATATACACCACCGTTCAGATGTTTGGGGTTAGTAAGACTTAATATTAGTAATATTTTAATTCAGCAAGGATGCATTAAATTGATCAAAAGTGATCGTAGCAATTCTTATAATGTGACAAAATATTTCTATTTCAAATGCTTTTTTAAATAAAAAAATTATTCAGCTCAGGAATAAATTACATTTTAAAATAGAAAACATTAATTTTAAATTGTAGTAATATTTCACAGTATTACTGCTTTATTTTTCTAATAAATTACTTTTGGTGACCAACTCCAAACTTTTGACTTCTGTGTGTGTGTGTATATATATATATATATAAACTGAAACTCACTGAGAAGTCACCATGGATAATAGTTTTATAATAGATATTGTGTACATTTATTTTTTACTGTTTATTTGTTATCTTTAAATTATGTCCTTCAGCTCTATATCAGCCATGCTCTTTTTTCTATAACGGGCATTAAAAAAAACATTCCGCTCGACCATTATTTTGAATGTGTGTCGAGAACGTGTATGCGCTGATGAATGTCGCCGCACTGCACATGCTCAGATTCTGCAGCAGAACTTGAGTCCGCTACAGGCAGGGCAGATCAGAGCAGTCTCTGCGTGTGAGGCTCAGCGAAGGCTTCGTCTCAGCTCAGTCTCCTGCCATCCAACCAGCTGTCATTCAAACTCTAAACATTCACTGCATGGGTCACATGGCTCGTGTGAGCCGCTGCAACATTTACAGGCCTGTCCTGCAGCCACAGAGCAGAGATCTGACTGCTGCCACGAGCAGAACCATTCACTTCATCCAGCATGAAATGACGAGTTGAAACAGCCCATGTCTGGTGTCCAGTGTAAATGTGACTTTAGATGGGCCGCAGCTCCATAATGAACCACCAGGCTCTTTCACTTGTCCTTGCTACAGCTGCTTAGCGAACTAAAGAGAGGAGCTTCTTCATTTATGCTTATATAAGGCTATGAGGTACAGCGATTTTCCAACAGTAAAGGAGTGCAATGTAATGCAGGAATTTTATATACCACTAACACTGAAAACACATGATCAGTGTTCAATATTGGCTAGAGGGCACAAATTATGCCCTACTTGATATATTACCTATATCTTTCATTAATACGCTTCATATTAGCCACTGGTCTGACTGACCTTTAGTAGGGCCTCTTTGGAGCTCAGCTGCTGCTCAAGCTGGCTGATCTGATTGGTGGAGGTTTCGCTGAGCTGGGCCAGATTGGCCTGGAGTCTCTGAACGTCCTCGGCTAAACGCTCCACCTCCCTCTCCTTCGCACCCAACTCTGCCTCCAGACTGCTGCAAGATAGCGCCTCCAGAGACTTGTCCTGTACGCACAAATACACATTTTACAATGCTGCACTGACAACGTAAACAGTAACACTTCCTGTTAGCCTATGTAAAAACTAACTTCTGCGTTTCTTATCAAGCATGTTATAATGTGTAAAGTATTATGAAGGTATTTTAAATGCACTATATTAATAACACTCTATAATGTACATTGCAATGGTTTCATAATTATAACCAGTTAAACTATAACAGTATTATATTACTTATGGTTAATTATGTTTAAATATTTAATGCTGTTAATATTCATTCATGATTTTTTCATACATGTATTTACTAATTATAAATACATGAAAATTTAAATTTCATTATTTCATTAATTTTATATATATATATATACACACAGGTGCTGGTCATGTAATTAGAATAATCAAAAAGTTGATTTATTTCACTAATTCCATTCCAAAAGTGAAACTTGTATATTATATTCACTCATTACACACAGACGGATATATTTCAAATGTTTATTTCTTTTAATTTTGATGATTATAACTGACAACTAAGGAAAATCCCAAATTCAGTATCTCAGAAAATTAGAATATTGTGAAAAGGTTCAATATTGAAGACACCTGGTGCCACACTCTAATCAGCTAGTTAACTCAAAACACCTGCAAAGGCCTTTAAATGGTCTCTCGGCTACACAATCTTGGGGAAGACTGCTGACTTGACAGTTGTCCAAAAGACGACCATTGAGACCTTGCACAAGGAGGGCAAGACACAAAAGGTCATTGCAAAAGAGGCTGGCTGTTCACAGAGCTCTGTGTCCAAGCACATTAATAGAGAGGCGAAGGGAAGGAAAAGATGTGGTAGAAAAAAGTGTACAAGCAATAGGGATAACCGCACCCTGGAGAGGATTGTGAAACAAAACCCATTCAAAAATGTGGGGGAGATTCACAAAGA
>RJVU01007007.1:6899608-6916611 GCA_003731715.1 Anabarilius grahami | reverse complement strand
TTCAAATTTTCTGAGATACTGAATTTGGGATTTTCCTTAGTTGTCAGTTATAATCATCAAAATTAAAAGAAATAAACATTTGAAATATATCAGTCTGTGTGTAATGAATGAATATAATATACAAGTTTCACATTTTGAATGGAATTAGGGAAATAAATCAACTTTTTGATGATATTCTAATTTTATGACCAGCACCTGTGTGTGTGTGTGTGTTTATTTTCACATAAAAATTTAAATTATAAACTCNATTAAAATTATAAACTCGCTACACTTATTTACAATTTCATTGTGAATGCATTATAATAAAAATTATAATTATAGATATAATTATATATTATAATAAAATTATAGAAAGTATTATAATATAAATACTTTTATAATTATTTAAAAATTTGACATTAATCGTGATTTGGTCTTTTTTGACAGCCCTAATTGATTAATCAATCTTTATATTATAATATTATTAAGAATAATTACAGTATCAATTATAATAATTAATTTAATTTTTAATACATTACAATTCTAAACTAATTACACTTATTTACAGCAACATTGTGAATGCATAGTGCACTGGGAATACCTTCATAAAGCATTGTATTATTATAGGCTTCATGGAGAGTGTTCCCACATAGCAATTCCCTCCTTTATTCTCCCTCATTCTGCCCCTCTCTCTACAGTATAGGCATGTAGAGAATCACTCTTACCATTTCTGGTGCTTTCTGGATCTGATTGGATGGTTGCAGGGTCTTGCCAGCTGAAGTGAGCTGCTCCCTCAGACTCACGGCCTCCCTCTCTGCCGTCTCGGCCCTCTGTGGGCCACAAACAGAACAAATGGGTTAAAAATTGCCATGGTTGAGGATTCATAACCATTATATCAACCGACGTTTATGAATTGTGAAGACTGGGAGCTAAAAGATCACAGGCCTGTTTTTATGTGGCTGGGCTGAAAAATGTTAACTGAACTCACATGGGTGCTACTTGGCTGAGTGCTCTAGTATTCAAGCTAAAGTATGTCAAGGTATGTACGGTTGGTTGATTCACAGAATATGCAAATCACGCAGAATTCATTTTAAATAAAGAATGTGGTGTTAATTCATTTGCTGCCCTAGAATGGATACCTGACCTAAAGACAAACGGTTGGATTCATGATGAGACTTCAAAAGTTAAATATATTGTAAAAGCTGCTTAAAGCATTCAACCTTTAGCTGCACCGAATTCAACACCACCATCTTTATGCATTTATGGTAATGACAAGCTTAATTATGCTAATTTATTCTAAACGTCTACGTAACAAGTCTTACCAAATGTTCTTTTTTCTGTTGATTGGAATAATAATGCTAATGAAAACAATGATTATAAACTTTTTACTCGGGTGTTTGTTTATTGCTTGCCCTACATTTTCAAAAACATAAAAGTTTCATTTTTAGACAAGCAAACAGATTTTACAGTTTACAAAAAGATACATTCAGAAAAATTGAAGTTTTGAGTATTTTAGCAAGAAATATGTCAAGAAGAAATAAATTAATAATATTATATAATAATATCAAATAAAACGTTCCTACAGATCTGCTTTCCAATCATATAAGGTCAGAAAAACAATAGACTGATGATAAAACAGAATCCCCTGAAATGCACAAAACCCATAAAAAGGCAAGAGATTCTTTATATTGCATCACATAAAAGATCTGATATCCATTTAGATTTAGCCGTTGGGGCTCACAGCTCAAAAAAAGTGCAAGGGAATGATGGATTTCTTCCAAAAGGAAAGCAGATGGAGGGAATTAGGATATGTAGAACTTGGATATATCTGACTCCAATAAAGTTGTGTGTGCTAATAAAAGAAATTTGCAAACTAGCACTACAACTTCTGTACAGTCCATTAGACCAGAGGTATTAATAAAAGACCTAAACAAGCTGTTATTGTGTCTTATATTTGCATACAATAGAAATACGAGTCATTTTTCCATGAGGAATATGGCCTTTACCTGATTGGCTCTTTCCAAATCTGTCATCACCGCTTCAATCTCATTGGCCCTGAAAAATGAAGGTGCACATTACTTACGCAAGCAGGAGGGAAATGGTAGTGCAGATTCGTTGCAGTAAAACACAATGATGCAACATATCGCAACGCAATAAAATGGGTCATGTAAAGAACAGACCAGGTGGAACAGAAGACCTCACATCAACATAAAACGGGTAATCAGCATCTTGCCTCACTTCTGGGCCGCTTGCATGTGTGCGTATGCAATTACGAGCAGCTAGAAGTGTTCGTGAGGGCATTCATCATGAAAACATCTGGGTATGTGTGTGTTGTTGTATAAAGATCAGCCGTTTCAGTTGGACTTCCATAACCCCGTCATGCATGTGAACACTTGCACACTCACCCGTATGCACACTGACAAACACACGCATACACACTACAGTGTGCACGCAGGGCCATTAAGCCCTCTCGATTTCACAGTAATCCGCTGGACTGTGAGCTGTGTAGCCCAGCAGTGGGTTCACGGCTCAGCCACATTGACAAGCCCAGGTTAAAACAGAGGGATTACACTAATATAGGCCTCAGACTCCTTTTAATGCACACTAATCTGATATAATATTCTCAATTCTGCTAGCGCGCAGCTCAGCCCAGCAAATGGCATGGCTTAGGTGTGTAAACACAACTGCTTTCAATAAAGGGTAACATTACTTTATATCCCATTAAACATTCAACTTAAATGAGTGCAGTTGCAGCTTTCAAACATTGATCCTTCTGTCTGGAAATATGACAAAAGTTGTCCCGTTGCTAACACTGATGCTAAATAAACGTCTGGTTAAATAGACTTTTATTAATATGAGAATAGAAAAAAGGGCCAAAAACAAGTTTTTCGAAAAACATTGTGATCCAAATTCATAGGCAAGGCTGAGGAATTAAGGTTTGGCTGGTTAGCATGGCTGCTGCTACCCGTTTTTTTGACGACCATTTGTTACTGGGTATTCTGAATAAATAACCTTTTGCATATAACATGTAGTTGTTTTATTATATTTCAGATGTTTTCCCACTGCATACTTAACATTTACAGCTCAGGTGTGCTAACTGATAGGCTACAGCTCCAGCAAATCTGTTTTATTTTGATTTTGTACCACTATTTTAACCAAACTCAAATCAACCTCATACAATAACGTGTTATAGCATGTGTGCTAACCGCTAGGCTACAGCTTCAACAAATCTGTTTTTGTTTTGATTTTGTACCACTATCTTAATCAAACTCGAATCATTCTCATATAATACTGTGTTGTAGCATGTGTGCTAACCACTAGGCTACAGCTTCAACAAATCTGTTGTTTTGATTTTGTACCACTATCTTAAACAATCTCAAATCACTCTCATACAGTGTGTTGTAGCATGTGTGTTAACTGCTAGGCTACAGCTTTAACAAATCTGTTGTTTTGATTTTGTACCACTATCTTAATCAAACTCAAATAGTTCTCATATAAAAATGTGTTGTAACATGTGGGCTAACCGCTAGGCTACAATTCCAACAAACCTGTTTTTGTTTGATTCTGTACCACAATCTTAACCAAATCCAAAGCATTCACACATGATAATGTGTTGTAACGTTTGCTAACACTTTTTTTTTTTTTTTTGGGGGGGNTAATATATGTGCATATCATGTGCATAACGAATCGTCAAAATTCCAGATCCAGAAGTGGATTCCTATTGAAATAATTTAATTTTGCTAGGGAAAATTTGCCAAACGATGGTAAATGTGACAGCACTTTAGGTTACTACTGCTACTGTAGCTATTCCTGTTTGATATTTACCACAATCTTAACCAAACTCTAATCATATTCAACAAATCTCACGTTCACACAATCTCATAATGTTCACACATGATAATGTGTTGTAGCATGTGTGCTAACTGCAAGGCTTCAGTTTTTGTTTGATTTTGTACCACTATCTTTACCAAACTCAAAGCATTTATACTTGAAGCAGCAAAGCTGATGCTTGTAGCCAGATCTGAAACAGACAAAAAAATTGAACCAACACATTATCTTTCATCAAGTGAAACTTGTTAGCCCACATACTGAGCCCTTAATCTGATAAAAGCACTTGCATTATTTCTGTCACCCACTGTACTCTCCTCTCGAACGGTTCTCCCATTGACATTTCTGACCATGTGACTGCAAACTGAGAGGAGTCAAGCACAGCTGAAATTAATTCAACAGCCAAGCTTAATTAGAGGCGATTTGGTTTAATGATTCAGATGAGCTTAACTCAGCTTTGTGCGCACTTTTAAGCGTGTGACTCCGGCGTCTCATGGATGATGCCGCGTTGGAGTTTCATTGTGGCTGAAAGTGAAGAGTGCTGTGAAAATACTATGTTTCAAATTGTTATTGAAACATAATTATTCACTCCAATTACATGATGGCTCTCAAACGTCAAAGTGAAACCCTATTCGCAACCCATTTTATTTCTGTATTATGACATTTCCGAGTGAAACAGGATATTTAACAAGAAAAAAAGGTAGGACGGGACTTGATGTTATCCACTGGGAATTAATTGGATTGTGTAAAATGGGCATTACACACCAGAATGGAGCTAAAACAATGCCTAAATAGCTATTTAAATAACCCACAATTTTTTATTTAGAATAATGTGCACAGATGAATTGTTCACAATAATAATAGGAACATTTACAGAAACTGAATATGGGCACTTCGACTATAAAAATGAAAATATTCAATATAATGTAAATATTGATTAATTACAGTCAAATATATATTTATGTAGATTTTTCCTTCTGAGCTTTTCCAAACCCAAAGAGGTAAATATAAATCATTAAATAAATGTTAGATCAGCACAGATTTGGGAATTATGGAATATAATACTCCTTTAAACCTAACGACTGCAGATCAGAGGTTTATTTTATGCATTAACAGTGTCATGATCTCGTCATGGCACAGAATACAAAAATACAATCCCTCTTAAATACAGTGTAAAGAGGCACTCATTCTTTCTCTCGCTCACACACACATGAGATTGCGAACCTACATAACCTAATCTCCACTCATTTTTACTCTCGTCAGCTCGTGTTCACTCCCTCCTTTATAGGCCCCATTGTAAAAACACATTAAATGACGACCTTAAAGGGGCCATATTCGACACTTTCATAGTATTTCATTTCCTTGAATCCACTTGTGTTAGTCAAGGTTTCTTGCACCGAAAACAATCGTAATTTAGTGTTACGCCCTCTCTCTGACCCTAAAATTTAAACAGGCTGTTTTTGCTACTGTATCTTCAAGAATTCTGTATGCAAATGAGGTCTGTTGTGATTGGCTGACTTCTGTGTATTAGTGTAGTTCACAAATCTGCTATTTTGTAACATTTTTCAAGCTGTTTCAAGTCGACTAGGGAAGGAGCTTTGTGTGTTTAGAGTGTATCATCATTGTACAGAGAATTTTTGTATCTTTTTTATTTTCAAAAGTCCAAAACAAAAAAATCTGTTTTCCATGCTATGTCGCCTTTAAAGATGAAAAGATAAGGACAAGGGCTGCGTGAGACATGCGTAACTCCCATCGGAGCCTTCAAAAACGGCATGTTCTTTATCACCTCGAACCGGGGGCCAAAGGTTATCTGCAAGATCATTTATTGGGATTATTTCATCTACATATGAACACGCTACGATGTGGGAAAGTCCAAAGCAATAACAGTGTGAATGTAATCCAGGAACATATAAACATGACTTCTTTTGTTATTCTACGAGCTACCGCTGATGAATAGAGCGTATTAAACACTTAATGCTTTTGATTATTGTGTTTGGTCGTCTCGGGCCTGATAAATTATGAGAACCAGCTGCTTTGATTCTGACCTTTTCCATCCAGCACGGCTGTCAGAAAGGGGAGGTTAACTCGGCGCTCGGGCGAAGCTAGCGAGAGAGAGGTCCAGGTTACATGCATCCTCTGGCTGTAATTCAACTCTTTCAGGCGATTCTCTCTCTCTTTCTCTCCCGTCTAGCTCAAACTCACTCTCCCTCGCTCTCTCCCCAGTGTCTTTGTTTCTGCTGCGGCTCAAATCCCCCTGGGCTGGTACGACATTTCACAGATTTAGCCCATTAGATTTCCATTTTGCTCTCTTTCTCCATTTGGCCCCTATCTTATGGAGCCAGTGTGGGCTTTATCCTGCTAGGTTTTTTTTTGTCCTCCCATCCTCTCTTAACCTTTTGAAGGCTAGGGTAGCAAGAAAACCCTCGGGGTTTGGTTTTTTCTCCTCGTTGAGTGTCTGACCTCCAGGAGATAAAAAAAGCTCGTTCTCAGAAGTGTCATTCCTCACACTAACTCTCAAAACAACAAACATGATCGACCCAATTTTTTCTCAACAGCAATCACACAGGTGTATAATCATCTCCAATGGAGTTTTCAAGAGTTTTGTTTTGGAGTACTACTACTAATGTTGTTGATTAATCTGTGATTTCATTATATTGAGTTATTCAACTTCACCAATAACTACATTTTTACATTTTCTGATGGAAATATGAGGAGTTTTAAAATATCACAACCCCAGATCTCCATATTATTTTGATCCATAGATAATGGTCTGTTACCTCTTTTTATGGAATTTTTCTCACCAATTTAATCGCCCACCAGATGAAAATCGCAAAGTTTGATCATTTAGAAAATTAATAGTCCTTTATTTGAGGTATTATTTGTGTTTGTATCACAAATAGTACAAGTCTATTTACATGTTACCAATGTTTAATATCGTTAGCCTCATAGCATAATTGCCCTGATCATATTTCAAAGGCAGATATCACAATTTGGCCAAAAAATGACTTAGGCAATTATGCTATGAGGCTAACGATATTTAGGTTCAATAATAGGTTTGTGGTTCAGAAAATACTTAACCATGAGTTAAGTGTGAAAATGTTAACTATGACACATTTCTTAATATAAAAATATTGAGTTACATATAAAAACGCTGAGGTAAATACAATTCTCAAATAGTTAAAATATCAAGTAAAATACACAAACATTAAGCACAAAACTTTGAGTTTTTGAAAATTTGAAGAAAAAGAGTGGTTGTTAAGGGTGGTTACTTACTGGCCCAAGTAAAAAAAACTTCCTCAAATCTCTATAATAGCTATTCTGTTCTACAAATATTGGTCAGCGAGCTCCTGCTCTGGGATTTTTTTGCCAGTTTTATCTACCTCCAGATGAATAACACAAGTTTCATTGCTTTAAAAAATTAATGTTTTATCTTTCCTCTTCAAACCGCACGATTTGAGGTATAATTTGTATTTCTATCACCAATGTTAGTCGAATTACACAACAACGAAGTTGAATGCTTAAGGTCTGTGGTTTAGAAAACCCCATAACCATAAGTATGAGCAATAGTGATAGTCATATTAGCTTAGCTAATCATGCTAGTTCACACTATTGTACGGGGCTCTATTTGAAAAAGCTGGATTGCTGTACAATACATCTGCACAATATGGTGGAAATATCAGCGAACAATGTAAGAGCTTCTGGGAAGGCAAAATGTCTTGCTTGACACAGATGAAATGTTTTCTTTGCACTCAGCCGGCGAGCGTAGATCTGTGCAGATAAATCAGGTGGGTAGGATGAGGTCCTTTGTGTTCCCCGCAGTAATTCAAAACCTGCCAGACTGATGGGAGTACAGACAAATGGATCAGACAGAGCAAAAATCCACCCTCTGAAATGTCACACAACCAACAGCACAGCAGAGACCCTGTCAAGCAAAACACGCTGGATGCAGAGACGAAAAAGGCTGAGAGGTGCGAACAGGCCTGACGCTGCTCTTCTGCCTGGATTTGAAGGGAATCAAACTGCGCTGTTAATCCGAGTCAGTGCATGTAACATCACAGGACGCAAAGACAAAAGGATCTGAAGGTATGTTCACAGGCGAACACGCACACGCGTGCTTGCGGTCGCAGCGAGCCCATGGGGACTGTCATGTCACCGGGAGCCGACAAAATTCATGTGCACAGCTCTTGCATGCCAGAACACTGACTGCACCAGCTCACTGGCCCAGTGCACTTCTCCACGGTTTACATCTCACACACACACATACGCAGAGCCCACATAAACCACAAACAGAAATTCACTCTGTCTCTCTCCATTTCTCTCTCTTTTTAACACATGCACAGATCCCCACCTAGGCGCACACTCGCGATCCAACATCCGCACAAACACACACGCAATTCCACAGGCCTCACACACGGCTGCTATTTCTGTAAGCTCCCCATCTACTGCCCATTTGTCTCGTAAAGGACACACTGCAAAACCCAACCTGCCACTTTCAGCGCAGGAGAAACAACTTTAATTGCATGTTGTTCCTTTCCAATTCAGTCAGGGAGAAACCAGAGAGAGTTTAACCACGCTGGGAACAAGCACAACAGGCCACACAGCATGACAAACTCAACCCTGAGCCTTGCGTTTGCTAAAACTGCCCGAGGTAATAAACTCGACGTATTTTTCCACTTTGTTTACTACAAAAACATCGGGTTAAGTGTGAAAATGTTAATTATGCATATGATAAATGGCTAAATATGAAAACATACATAAACGTTAGCTATCTAAATGTTGAGGTAGATGTTAAGTTAAATACGAAAACATTAAGCACAAATACATTGGGTTAAATATGAAAAAGTTGAATTAATATAAAAATATATTTATATTTCATGTATTAATTAAACATTCTACGTATGGTAAAAAAGACGGAAACATTAAATGTGACAAATAAGCTGACTTAAATAGTAAAAAATTGTTAAATAGGAATGTTGAGCTAAATAAGGAAACTTTATATTAATACATACATATAAGTTAAACTGGAAAACTTAGGTTAATATAAATTAGATATAAATTAGATTAATTAAATACATAAACGTTGAGGTAAATACGAACATGTTAACACGACAACTACATTATAAAGACAATATTTTAAATACAAAAATATTAAGTTAAATACAACTAAGCTGAGTTAAATATGAGCACAATAAGTTAATATTAATAAGTTATGGATATATGCGTTAAATATTAACTCCAGATACAATGTTTATAATTTTTTCATCTCAGCATTTGTGTATCAGCACTGGCGTGTGTTTGCGCGGACATGCATGGGCCGATGCCCGTGTATGTGCCAGCTGTAGTTACTGTAGCTGGCAAAACGTTAATGAGGAGGTCCTGAGGAGGGATGAGAGGAGAGTCTGGGCTGGAAAAGAAAAAGAACCGGATTAAAATTTCAGCACAACACAGAGCCCTAAGAGAGAGAGAGCGAACAAGATAGATGGCTGGGACGACAGACACCTCGCGGGCCTGTGAGAAAGGCGGACATTCCACCGTGAACACGTCTGGGAGGGGANGGGGGTTGGGGGAGGGGAAAAGAGAGAGAGAAAAGGAGAGAGAGGTCGCATACAAACAGCGAAGCGAATTGAAGCATTCCATTATTACGCTCGACTGAACCCTGCTCCTCTTTTCACCCTGAACCCAAGACACACACACACATACACACACTCTTTGCAGCTGATAGAATCCTTCCTTCAGACTGAACTAAAAAAGAAAAAGAGGAAGGGGAGGGTGAGATGACAGGAAGGAATATGAAAGACAAAAATAGGAATGATGTTACTGGACTGACTAGTTAAAGACAAATTGAATGTTAAAAGGGTGAAAACTGGAATAAAAGTAGTAGTAACTCTTCTATCCATCAAAAAATATGTCAGGTTGAGATTTCAATGATTAATATTATAGTTTTCTCCGCCCACATGGCCTTGATTACATCAGCAGGTATGAAAAGTCACTTTAGAGGCTGAAAAAGTTGTTCGACTAAGATGAAAAAATAACGAAATAAAAAAAGGAGCGTATATTGAATCTTTATTCCATTCTATGTGATTCCACACTGAGTTTAACGCATGCATTTTTTCAGTAAGCATGACTGCAAACATCTCCACAGTTCACATGAGTGATGATCGATCAACGTTATGGATTATCTGTCCATACCTGCTGAACACCCAGAGCTAACCGGCTGCATCAAAGGAAGAACAACTACCCGCCGAGGGACTTCCTTTCTCATTCGCTTATTACTGGAGCACTGTGGAGCATGACACATTCTTATGTTTATTTAACTATGCGATACTCGCACACAAACATCTCTGCACCCTTCCCGTTGAGATCCACCTACTGTCACTGTGGATGAACTGAGCTAACGGAGCATGTAAAACCCTGAGGCCAGGAAAGGGCTCTTAGATGGGGGGCGGGATTCCTTTATCCCCTACCAAAGACACATGCACAGAATCACGTAACCTCATTAAGTCAGCAATCACAACAAGATAACGATGAAGCCTTGGATTATAGACGATAGGCAAAACTGGATGTGTAAAGCACAAATCTATATATATACAGTATACAGCATATGTACATAGACCAAAACCACTGCCAATGAAATACTGAGCTTTATATTGATATGTATTTGCTCTGAAATGGCTAAAAATTGTCATTTTTTCCATTTCAACCAAACAGCATTATTGAATTGAACATTTAAAATCTGCTTGGCAAAGTAAATACAGTATATATGTAATCTACTTAAAATTAGTAATAATGAAGATAACAGTTTTTTTAATAATTAAACAAAAATGTATTCAATGATTTTCGCCAACAAAACAATACATAAAAAGCCATAAAAGCAATATTTAACTATATATTATATATAAAACTCCACAAAAAATGTTTCAATAATTGAACACAACAAAAAGATTATAATTAGTGATGCTTGCCTATATAACAATACATAAAATGTAAAAAAATAAATAAATAAAAATAAATACATTTTTCGATACATATCAATACTGAATTATCTGCAACGCTTCCAATACTCATTTTCCGCAGAATAGATATACAATACCAGCTGCGCTTTCTCGCTTTCTCATCTCTCCGACAGCGAGTTGACACACAAACCCACCTCCCCTCCGGCACGTGTTACATTTGCCCCGGATGAATATTGTTGGTGTTACAGGGCTTGAATTTCAGCTTGGATTTTACTCATTCCCGCAGATTTTGTGTGCGTGCCCATAATGCCGCCTCTCAGTATTAAACTGAGTTTTTTCGCTGCTTATTTCGCTCAAATACACACAAAGTAATGTCAAAATGCCATTGCAAAATGCAATGTCTTGGCAAGTACTCACATAAACAGTCAGTTATGTTTTAAGTGAACGTAAACAGTTGAGAAAGAAAATGCATCTTTTTTGTGGATGATGATATGAATTCATGAATTCATATGAATTCATTAAAGGCACAATATGTAATTTTATGCTGCTGGAGGTTGCTTATTTAAAACAAAAAGGTAGCTTAATAACGCCTTGATTTCGCGGAATCATGGGAGGAGGTGTTGTCTTCACGTCTACAGCCGGTGGAAAAGAATCCGACGGGACTCTGGCAGAAATCATATTCATGGATGAGCTAATGTATTAAATATATTTTTAACATTACTGTAGCATTAAGCAGGCGGTGGCTGAAAGCTGTTGGAGCGGAACGAGGCCCCTGGAGCGATTGCTAATGAGAGACAAGCGCGAAACATGGCTCGAGAGCAGTGGAACTTTCATTATGTCGCAGACGAGCACTTTCGTTTCTTCTGGTCATGCGTATGTGGAGTAATACAGCGCTGTTTTATCATATTAGATAAATTTGTGTGTTGAAAGTTGTTATAGTGCTACTCTGTGCGTTCGCTCGGCAGCTACTATGAGACACTTGTCGCACACTGCAGTAAGCTAGATCGATATTAGTCATGGTAAAACATGGTACTCGTGGTAAATCAAGAAAATTAGATTTAAACAATAAGACTTCGTTCACAGGGAGATGCGTTTAGCTGTATCTATAAAATTTTTAAATCGTATCAGCGTTTCGTCCAGACGGATCTGGCGTTTTGGAAGCCTGAAACTGCTATTTTTTTGAAACTCCCAGAGTGGATAAATCGAAAAATGACACCCTTGCGTTTTCGTGTACACAGCCAATCCGTATATTTTGTGAAACGATAATGTCATCACCCCTCGCTCGACCCTAGTCAGACACCGCTACGTCACGTAACAGCAACAACAACAACAATAATGGCAGACTACATGCTTGTGTTCGTGCCGCAGAAGCTACTTAGCCTATTAGCTTTACTATTATTTCTAAGCTTTCCTAAAGTTTGTATACAGCACAGCTAGGGAAAGCTCTGGCTTTGTGTGGATGTGGCCTTACTGTGTTGAGCTATATAACAGTGATTAGTTTTCTATCGATGAAGGTATCCAAACAGTTGCTCACCTGTTTAATAAAAACACATAATATATGAAAGCGCATTTGGTGTTTCTACAAAATAAAACTGGAAATCGAGGGTAACGCGGGTGTCCTGGTTAAAATTGCTTATTTCTCTGGATTTAAACATTCTTGAAAACATTTGGGATAATATAAGTACACAAGTCAACAAAATATATAACACTTTTCTAGTGGTTTTTGGATATTTTTATCCAGAAATCTTACATATTGTGCCTTTAATTATTCAGAGGAGTTGGAATCGATTCTAAGAAATAAATACAACAAACCACGTCACAATGAGGACTTTATCATGTCAATCTGGCTTAACAAAATTGTACATCAAATATTTAAATGTCTTTTGATAGGCTGTGATTGTCACATTATGCAGTAGTTTCACCATGTCCTAACAGCTGGTTAGGACATGGTGTAGCATTATATTTGATACTTGAATAAAAAAATATTTGGTATCTTTATATTTACCCTCTTATACACAAGTAACGAGGTGACAAGGGATTGCGAAAACCCTTTAAATCCCATTACGGTAAATTAAACTTGCGTATTAAACTTGTTGTGATATAAACATTGTAATTTAGTTTAATATCGGCAGTAAAGTCATCACCAATATACTGTGAAAAATGAGTCTTAATTCGTAAAGCAAATGCTAATAAAAGAAAGCTGGAGCACCAGGATGAGAAGCAGGTAAGAAATCTAATGGAGTGGAAACGTTTTACCTGCCACATTCTCTGTAAGAGTCCCCGGGAGAGACCGAGCAGATTGGAAACAGGCCAATGTTACTGAATGTCACAATGCATTTTTTTGTGTGTCTTTCTTGGTTGCACATACACAGTCATATTCAAATGTTTGTGCACAAGCATGACAGTGAGATTTATCTTTTGTTAGATTTGTGTCTGCAATGCTTGTGGAATCAGAAGTGTATCTTTTCCTCAAATAAACCTCGCCGTGACCTTCCGGTTCGACGGCATCTCACCAGGGTGGGTTTCTGAGCTAAACTAAAAGTGGTTTCTTTGACTTCAAAAGGTGCAGTGCTGGGGGTCTGGCATGGCAGGGTTTGGTTTGATCACAGGTAGTGTAATTACGCCACTCCCAGCGCAGAGATCCGCGCCGAAACAGCCCGCAGCGAGTGCACTCTGCAACAGGATGCATTCCTCAGTGACAGCAAGACAAGGAAATTGCCACCTAACCCCGACCACATGACAGGGAGCGAGCGAGCGGGGGAACGCACACATGCAGATGCACAGAGACACACACACGCATGACCCAGATCAAGGCAAACAGACACAATGCACAAACAAAAGACGCATTTGAGCACGTATGCACACACTGATTCACCGCCTACAAAATGTCAGTCGATGGTACGAATCCCGCCATTATTGGATACTCAGAGCATCCGTGCGAGTTATGAGGATTGTGTCATCCATTATTCAGTCTCGTGTAGCCATGAAGGCAGCATGGGCGGGATGTGAGGACTATTGAATATCAAAACATGTTCATGAATGAAGGTGTGATTTCACCACACTGTGTTTTCCCCCATAATCAAACCTGTCTGCAGTAGGATTATGAGCTGTTTTGGTGCAGATCAAAGGGGTGTGTATGTTTGTCTGTGTCTGTATGGACACGCAAATGTGGGTGCAAAGGTGAGACAAAGATGTAGCACGCCTAGCAGACAGTCGAGGCAATACGGAAGGGGGAATCCGAGCCACTTCAGCGCTAATCCACACTGTCTCCTGCTGCGTCCCCGTCAGAATGAAAACGGGTTACTCACTTTGCTGTGGATTCTTCATCGTATTTCGTCTTCAGTTCGTGGAGTTCTGCCTGAGTTGCTTCAAGTGCTGCACAACAAATTAAACGCATGTCAGTAAAACAGGCGTAAAATTTGAAACTACATGTATGTAATTGCAAAAACACCTAATATGATGGTGAATGCATTAGCAAACCTGTTTGTAAGGACTGTGTTTTCATGCCCAAGTCTTCTGTCCTGCCGTCCTGGCTCTGCTGTGGCTGACTGTATAGAGACATACAGAGGACAATTAAAACAACTGTTTCTCAGCATGACAGAACAGTCACATTAACGCTGCAGTACTACAGTACAAATTGACATAATAGTGAATAATTCACTAGATGCACTGATATTAGGTAACATTTTTAACGTTTAATGACTAAATATTTCCGATGTGGACGTATAGCTATATTTTTAAAGTGAGCTACCTAGTGAGCTGCCTACTGTATCGAGATTAGTGTTATTTTAGCATCATTGAGATCCTAATAAAGTGATAGTTCACCCAAAAATGAAAATTCTTTCATCATTTATTCACCCTTATGTTGTACCAAATTTGCATAAGTTTCTTTCTTCTATTGAATACAAAAGAAGATATTTTAAAGAATGATGGTAACAAGACAGTTGACGGTAGCCAATGACTTCCATAGTATTTTTTTCCCCGCTATGGAAGTCAATGGCTACCTTCAACTCTCTGGTTACCAACATTCTTCAAAATATCTTCATTTTAGTTTAACAGAAGAAAGAAACTCATACAGGTTTGGAACAACATTTCTGGGTGAACAAACCCTTTAATATTTTGAATTAGTTCACATTTTTGTACATATATTTCACATTTTCATTTAAATTTTTGTTAAAGTTTGAATTTTGTTGTGTATTTTTGTCTATATAGCTGGGTTGGGAGGGTTTATTTATTTATTTTAGATATTTTTATACATAAAAGAGCAATGTGGCAACTAGCTGAAATAAAATAAGTTTAGTTTTATTTTATTTTATTTCAGTTAACATTTATTCTATTTTAAGTAACAAAAATGTTTCTTTTATGGTTTTAGTTAATTATAACTATGATCCAGACAGCATTTTTGGCCATCACAGACACATTCAGTGCAACTATCATGTCGGAAAATGTTGTCTAGAATTCAGAATTTAGTTACAAAGGCACCTATGATTCACAAAAATGTACCTATGATGTCAAAAAACGCTGATTACAACTGAGAATATAGTTTTCCTAGCTCTGCATTTATAATCTCATTATGAATTCTTTGCTGATTCTGTTATTCAGCATGTCATTTCAACGCACTTATGATGCTCAAGATTGCTGTCTAGGCAGGCTGCTCACTGGGTTTTGAAACACAGCCTATGAATTCATAACATAAACATGATGATTAATGTAGTATTGTATTTGTGCAATGATCAGGCTAACCTCTCCTTGTCTGCATAGTTGTTAGGAAGGTTTTCCCCTCTGCTTTCCCCCTCTTCTTTTCCTGATCGGTCCTGGTTCTGATCAAGAGCTTCCTCTGTGTTCTTGGCCTGCAGAGAACGCTCATACTGCTCCAGCTTCTCTTTAAGTGCTTTAATAGTGACTTCTGTAGGAGAGAAAGAGAGTGATCAGGGCATTAAAAAGATAGACAGTGGAGGTCTATGGATGTGTGTGGTTTAGTTTTTGTCTACATTGTGGGGGCCAAATAGTAAAACCTGAAATCTGCCAAGAGGAAAACCGCTTAATAAACATACTAAATTATATCTTTAAGGAACAATTCAACCAAAAATTAAAAATCTGTCATCATTTACTCACCCTCAAGTCAAGTCCAAACCAGTATAACGTTCTTTCTTCCATGGACGACAAAAGGAGCAATGAAGACTGTGACAATTACAATGAATGGGGACTGAAGCTTCAAAAGGACACAAAAGCACCATTAAAGTATCATAAAAGTAGTTCATACGACTATATTCCAAGTCTTCTGAAACAATATGACAGCTTTGCGTGAAAAAAAACGAAATTTAAGTAATTTCTCACTGAAAATCAGACTCAATGATCCAGCCTTAGCGGTTTTCAAGGTAACAGCCCACTTGAGGGAAGATTATCAGTGAATAATGTCTTATATTTCAGTCTGTTTCTCAAGCAAAGCTACTGTATGACTTTAGAAGACTGTGAATCCACCGCGAATCATATGAACCACTTTTATCATACTTTTATGGTGCCTCTGCATCATTTTTGAAACCTGAAAGCTCAAAACCTAATTTATTGTTATTGCATTGAAAAGAATGACCAGCATATTCTCTGAAATTGCTTGCTTTTGTACGTGTTTGAAATGGCATGAGGATGAGTAAATGATGACAAAATTTACATTTTAGGGTGAAATGTTAAATTCACTCATTTATTCATATTCATTTATTTAGGTGTAGGGTAAGAGGATAGAAAATTTCATTAGCTCAGTATAAAAAAATTTAAAAAACAAGTCAAGGGAAAGTCCCCACCATGATAGAAAAATGTGTGTTTTGCATGCCTACACACACACATCCACACAAAATATCCCTGATAGAGAGCTTTTTCCTCCTCTCTCCGTCTCCTGCACAGCCATCTGCGGTGATTTAAACTCCACCACTTCAGCGCTGACACATAATCAATGAGCAGCAGTCCCACAAGAGCCCTTTTAGACCCTTAAATGCTAAACTGGACTTTAAACACTGGGAGACTGGAGGATCACTGACCTGAGAAAGATCAGCGTGTAGAATAGGAAGGATTACCTAGCGGACCGCTCAGATGGAAACACAACTGTGTGTGTACACGTATACGTGTGTCTGCGTGAGAGAGGTCGCATGTGGTGGTACCTACGGCTGGTGTGGGACAAATGAAATATTGCCGTTATTGGACTGCATCGATTAGGGGAATTCCACAGACCGTGAGGGAGTGATCTTTCCC
>RJVU01007007.1:6870641-6894875 GCA_003731715.1 Anabarilius grahami | reverse complement strand
TATATATATATATATATATATATGACTGATATATATATATGAATATATATTGAACATTCCCGTTAACACACACCACAACGCTCAAACACGTGCAGGCCTACACAGTGTACCAGTGTAACTATCACGAGATAATTTGTCAAGCTGTGATCACATTCACAGACACATAGACAGGACTGGACAAGCTCCAGATTTCACAGATAGAAACAGACATTCCCAGACTAGACCTCCCACTCCAACATCCTGCAACACGCACACACATACAAAACACTCTCAAAAACACATTATATACACATATAAAAGTAGTCAAATACACATGCACACACTTCCAAACACACAGACATGCCATTGAGTTGGCCCGGGATCTCCAGACCGCAGCATTGTGGTAATTTAGGGATGTACTAAGTAGTTGTGCAGGCAGACAGTCCAACTTGCTACAACAGGCCCAGGCGGCACTGTCTGTCTGTCTGCCTCCCTGTCGCTCAACAGATGTGGGTGGAGCTAAACAGTTAGATTTGTGTGTGTGTGTAACTGTATGGGTGTTTGAAGGTTTCTCAAGCTGATCCTGAAGTTCAGTTCAGCCAGAAGCCGGCTCTCTCGATATACCCCAGGGTCGCACTTTTGCCTAACGGGTTTTGATACATTATCCACACACTCTCTGTGAACTTTTTTCAGTCTAGAGCAGAACTCTATCGAACAGCCGAGCTAAAGACGCTTCAAGATGTCACATGAACCTTTGCAGCACCATTAACTTATTATAGATCAGCGCAACAGAACATTACCATATAAAAACTGAGGATCAGGGGGCCATTATCTCACCGTTTGAAAGCCAATTCGGAAGATTAAAAGGTGTTCGTGGGGCAATGAATGTGGATTTTATTAGAATCCAAGTTTCTCTGCGTGTGGGGTTTGGAACAGAGCAGGTCTCTAAAGCCGTAGAAGTCATTAAGACGGCCGGCGCATGCATGTGTGTGTGTTTTAGACACTAGAGACAGAGGTCTCATAAATATGACTGATGTGTTTACAGTATTCTCGCCTCAGTGAAACACTACAGCAGTGTGTGTGAGCGCATTTGTGTGTGTGTGTGTCTGTGTGCGAGCAGCCAGCTCAGAGCGAGCTGAGACATACCTGGGACATCGATTAATCTCTTGTACACGCTGAGGAAAGCAGCCTCTGATTCTTTACTTCTTTTACTCAAGGCGTCAATCTGAAAGAATGAGGGGAAAAAACACAATAACTGAATCGCGTGTGCTTGGAACTGCAGGCTCAGTAATTGCATTAGCAACCAGGTTGAAATTTGCATACATTAGCAGCAGTGACGAGTCCATTAAAGATGGCCATATGGAAAACAGCCTAGAAAAAGAGATTTTGAACTCATATGCGCACATTATGTGCATCACTTACCATCTATTCGACCTAAATAAAACAGCTAAGTGTACATAACCGTGACCCCTTTCATTCACACACGGTAAATCATTCATTTTTTGACGTGTGCGATATTTTTCCAAGTGCTGGGTCGAGGCATTTTGGGGGCATGCTTCAGGTGTATACGCTCGGGCCGTTTCTGGTACGCTTTATATAGAAGGTAATTATCAGGTATAAATCCAAATCCCTGTGAGCATGAGATGACAGAAACAGGTAATGAGGGACTCTGATAATGAGAAGAACTTTTGGCCTTAATATAGAGCGCCGCAGACGCGTACGTATGGGCAAATTACATACTGTATCTGGGTTACGGCTCCCACTGCAAGGAGAGGCCTTCATCATTTCCTGAAGATAGATGGTTTTCAGAATGGTGGCCACAGTCACTGAGGTACCGCCCCCTAACTCAATCTAATTGTCAGTTTGCTAAAGGATGCATGATCACGGTCATAACAGATGTTACATATTTTACTTTTGTTAAACTTCCCTAATAATAATAAAAAAATAATAAAACTGATTATTTGAAAAATTTTGTTTTCAAACTAAATAATTTAAATTAAAAAATTGTAATAAATCAATATTTTAATTTAAAATAATTATAATTAAATTATGAATTAGCATGAAAAAGTGCATTGTAAGAAATATTTATTGGTACATTTTTAGTACCGGTATACTCCTAACGCAGATACATATACACAGGCAATATCACAGCATATATGAGAATATCACTGTCAATAACTATATAATTAATAAGGAATCACTGGACTAAGCAGTAAGCCTCTGTCTTCCAGGGTCTCACTGGCACTGGTGACCTTATTGACCCTTCAGTGGTGATGTATGACAGCTGGAACAACCAATGCAAACCCAGTGCCATAACACATAATAGGGAAAGAAAGCGAGAGCATGAGAGAGGTAAGGTAGTAATATAGGCTCTTCAGTTTATACAGCTCTAATAAAGACACTGATCTCTCTTAATCTGAATACACACACAGCTGTGGTGATTCTGGACAGATTATAATACATCATCCAACTGCCTTCTGCTATGGTTTGACCAAAAATACCCTGTTGATACCATCGTCAACATAAATGTTATTTTGCAATCGATTTCTATACATTTGACGTTAACAAGATGATTAAAAAAGGTTTACATGACAGCAAAGGTAATATTAAAGTAAATATAGGGTAAATGAGCATCAACATAATTCATATTAATTTAATATCAGCTGATATATCTCCTCCAATAGCAACTGATCCATTTTAGAAATCTTAAAACTCCCTACTTTTCAGTATTGAATAAGATAAATTTATAAAATTTCTCTCACCGACATTTTCTGCATTCTTGAATTTATTTTGGAGCTTGTCGCAATGCATTCTGGGACTGCCTTCTCCACAATGCGTCCAACTCTTGGCTAAAATGAGGTATCTTAGAAGGCAACATAATTAGGTTGCCTACCTTTTGGGACAACTTTTGATTTGGAACCAATGCTGCCTCTCCCTATGTCTTTCCACCAAATGTATCATTTCTCAAGTTGCTGAGAACTGCATTTATCAGTGTCTTAAAAATGTGACAACCAAAGGCAGGAGAAACATCTTGGATCGACACATCAGAGTGATTGTCTTCAGTAGGGTGTGGTGAACCACATATAGAAATTATAAAATGCCATGACAGCACTTTTCCCACTGTGCAACTCAGATGATGACAGCATACTGATGACAGCGTGCTGTAGAACCAGCATGCAGCCTGGCTCAACTGGGCCAAATCTAACAAACTGGGTCAAACCTGACAGGAAACAAGGACCCAAATCAGTACGGCCTGTATACAGTAATTTAGGAGCTGCTAAAAACTGAACCAAATCTTCACCTAGCTTAACCCGAGTTCTACATTCTAAAAGCTGGAGCAAAGTCCTGGAAAATCCTAGGACACAGAACCAGATTTTTCAGTATTCCAGAACTCTTAAGATTCTAGAACTCAGTGTTATAACTGTTGATGAAACAAAAACTAAATAAAATAAATCTTTGATTTAACTAAAACGTGTAGTATATACAACATTATAAACATGGTGTATTAAAAAACCTTCACTAGTTAACACATTACTAGATACTACTTAGCACTACTAAATACTAAAAGACTGAAATTAGAATACAAAAAAACAAAAACAAAACAAAACTAAAGTACAATTAAAAGACTATAATAACCCAGCTTGAATCCTGAAAGGGTTTTTCACCATTCTTGGACTCAGAACTTGAAAGAGTTCTTCAAATTCATGCCGTCTACCGTCATTTTGGTTCTTTTTACATTATGTCACAATGGTCATGTAAGAGTGCTCATAAAATTCAGAAGAATTCCAAGTTGTAATTAAAAGTTTAACTAAGACGCAAGCAGTTTTTACAAGTCAGGAACTTGTAATTATGGTAATTTTGATATGACGTGGACGCTCCTCCAAGGTTCTTCAATATACTAGAGCTCAAAGCCAGCAAGAGTTCCTGCAAGTGGCAGTCTTTCTGAACCTCACCAAAACGGCAGTACCCCACACCCAAAAACAATGTGGTCTGAATCAACAGTATTGCTTTTATCCATTAAGAAAATGTTGAACTCCTGTGCTGTTTACATGTTCACAAGTGTTGTGTGTTTGGTCTTCCAGCAGCGGAACATCAAATAAAAGCTGTAAATCTGCAGCCCTGAGACTGCTGGCCTTGATGGATGGAACAGGGCAGTTGCCACTGTAAATATCCAACATGTAACAGACTTTTCACTCCTATGGGAAAGAAATTAAACATTTTCAGATGTTTCTTGCCGGAAAACATCTGGATCGGCCCAGGCAGGGCCAAGTTCTGCAGCCCTCTTGCAGATGGAGCAATTAAACTTGTCTCTGTTTCTCTCTCTCTTGCTCGGCACGGGTCCACGTCTACCCCTGAAATCCAGTAGGAACCAATGTCAATTTTTAAACTCTCAGAGCTCTGAACCAGACAGAGCACAACCATGAGGTTAAGAGACCGTAAGGCTGCCTAGAAGCAGGCAGAAGCGGCATGCGTGACTTTGTGGATATCGTCGCAGCTCAGCGTAGATTATCTGCTCTTCTATTACTCTGCTACCAGCTCAATCTGACGGCCAGGGCATCTGGCATCATCATGCTGCGGGACTTACACACAAAGTCATGCAAACAGCCTCAGACATTATACCCATCAAATAAACATGCAAATGGCCACATATAGGGAAGACCTGGGTTAGCTGACATGCAAAGAAGTTTACAAAAGTCAAAAGTTTTTTAGAGGAAAGGAAATTAATAGTTTTACTCAGAAAGGATGCATTAAATTGATCAATAGTGAAAGTAGAGACATTTATAATGTTACAAATGTTTTTTCTTCAAATAAAGGCTGTTCTTTCGAACTTTCTTTTCATCATAGAATCTTGCAATAAAATGTATCACGGTTTCCACAAAAATATTAAGCAGCACAACTATTTTCAACATTGGAATGATATTATAATATGAAATGTTTTTTGACCACCAAATCAGCATATTGGAATGATTTCTAAAGGATCATGTGACACTGAAGACTGGAGTAATGGCTTCTGAAAATTCATCTTTGCCATCACATCAATTTTTAATTTACATTATAAAATGTATTATAACAGTAAATAGTCTTTTGAATTGTAAATATTTCAAAATATTACTGTTTTTACTGTATTTTTGATAAATAAATAAACGCAGCCTTAGTGAGCAAAAGTATGGAAGCTTGTTTCCCCCACGGAATAAAAATAAGGATAATTGCGACTTATCACACAATTCTGACTTTTTCTTTATAACTCGCAATTGCCCTAGTCTCTCCATTTTACACACAAATATTATGTACACGCAAACACACACACACACACACACACAAACACACACATGTTTGTTTTTGTGAAATGTGGGGACATTCCATAGGCGTAATGGTTTTTATACTGTACAAACCGTATTTTCTATCCCCCTACACTATCCCTACCCCTAAACCTAACCATCACAGTGCACACTTTTACTTTCTCACAAAAACTCATTATGTATGATTTATAAGCCTTTTGAAAAGTGGGGACATGGGTAATGTCCTCATAAGTCACCCTCTCCTTGTAATACCTATGTCATACCCATGTCATTATACACATTAGTGTCCTGATATTTCACAAAAACATGCCCACACACACTCACACACTCACACACTCACACACTCACACACTCACACACTCACACACTCACACACACAATCAGTTCCGCCCCTTTGAACCACACAATATACAGTCTATCTGGTGGCATCAAAAGCATGCCAGTTTAAACAGCGTTATTCCCTTACGGTCCAGCCGGAACAGGGATTGAGAAGGGTGGGGGAAACAGTTATAAATAGCTCTTGTTTCTGTGGGGGAGCACAGACTTGGCACTGCTGATAGCAGAGGCAGAAAACTCCATCAGTTCTACTGACCTGCATCGCCCTCAAACATATTTGACCCTTGAGTTTCTCTTAGTTCTTTTTTTGTTTAATTTTGCCTCTTTTATTAGGCGGAGTGTGGCAGGAAATTATTTGTGAGAGAAAGGAAGGGTGCACATAGCAGACTCGAACCTGTCACCCACATGAGCACCATGGCTCTGAGCACAACCACCAACCACTGCACCACAGATCTAACTCTGACTTACTCATTATAAGTGCGGTGGGGAACCTACGTGATGTATGAGCACCAAGGCTAAAAGTGTCAAAGAAAATGCATCCAAACGGAGGCTAAATATCTACTTTTGCAACCTACACACATACACTAACTTTGTTTGCATGCATACATAGACAGTTCAGATTCATCCACCACTGGATCTGAACTCATTTATCTGAGCTGCCACTAACCTCCTCTCTCCTCAGCACTTGGCCATGTTCAGCATCTGCAGACTCCGGCCCTCTAAAATTAGTGCACAATTACGTCAAATCAATACTGACTTCCAAATTTGTAGAACTTCCATGGCACTCCGTAAACGGCTGCCAGAGTGATTAGCTCTCTTCACAGAGATCTTTGCTGGCGGGTCAGCTTACTCTCTCCCTCTCTCCGTCTTGCACTCTTTCTTTCAGAATGCTGAATTTTCCACTTTGTAATGATGATTATTTATTATCAAAATGAAGCTTGAGATAACCTAAAAGGGGGCTTTTTTCTTGCACTTAAAAAGGCAAAACAACACATACACTCTTAGGAGTCCAAATAATTTGAGTAGTTTTTACATAAAAGTCTCAGAAAAAAAGAAAATCTGAATTAAGGACCACTAAAAAAAAACATACTGAATGTAATGTTTAAAAATAAAATAAAATAAAAAATAAAAATAAAAATAAGACCACTGGTTATACCACTTGTTAAAAACAAGGACACCAAGTGAGTCAAGACCACACAGAGTAATTGTAATGTCTAAAAAAAATAAATAGATAAATAAAAACAAAACAAAAAATTAAATAAAATACACAACTGGCTATACCACTTAAAATGTGCTCTCCTTTGGTCATGTCCTATCTCGCCTAGGGCACCAAATGAACAAGGATCACCTCAAGTACCCTCACAAAAAATTTAAATAAATTAAAATTTGAGGCTGGAAGCTACTATACATCAAGTCTCCTCGAACATCTGTAACATATGGCTTGTGGCTATAAATGAGCAAAAAAACTCTTTACAATTAAGTACAGTAACCCCCACCACCCAAGTCTATGATTTACACATACACACACACACACACACACACACATGCGTATGCAACCCCAAACAGGGCCCCAGCCGCGTGCTATGTACAGCTCCCTATTGTACTCTCATTTCCTGACAGGAAAAGAGGAGGCTCTCGCTCTCTCGAACGAAAAAATGACATGTGGTAAGGACTCTGCGCTGACCCACGAGATCTGCGTCGGTCTGACTCAAACGTGCTATTTTAACAAACCCACCGTTACAGGAAAACGGAAGATAGAAATTAAACAGAAAAAATCATTCACCCGTTGCAAACGGCTGTATTCACTGGTCTGTCTGCCATTATGAATTATATATGTGCTCTATCTTTTTTGTTTAAAATTGGTGCTGTAAAATTGAAGTCTCTGTCTATTTTAAGATTTAATAGACGGTCAGACTGACAAGACAAAACACAAGCGATCCCATCCCTCCCGCCAATTATCGTCAAATAGCTGACGTCTGAGAAAAATGCCCCAAAAAAGTACATTTCTGGTCGGAGAAGTCAAGCTGTTTTTGTCAAGGTCAGGCACTGTCAATAAGGAAATATTTCACAAAGAAAAAATAATAGATGGTTTAAAACGATTTCGCTGTTAGAGTGGTGGGATGGGGATTTATTTTTAACCAAGCAGAGATTTGAAGTGGGGCGACTACCTCCGTTAATGACAGGCTAGTCCTCGAGAACACAGCTCCGAAACCACAATGAGCTATAATGGAGCAGTTAGCCAGAGGTACTGGCTCATGAGAGGAGAACAGGGAGTCACTACTCACAGCCCGCACTTCATCAAAGTTACATACAGCACAGAAGAGAAGCGTCTCACTGCGCTTCGAGCCCCTCGACAGCCTCTTAAAGCAAGGTGCTGCTGAAGGCCTTCAAACGCTGCATTACATATACAGAAATATACTTTAACGGATAG
Source organism: Anabarilius grahami (assembly GCA_003731715.1). Taxonomy (NCBI): domain Eukaryota; kingdom Metazoa; phylum Chordata; class Actinopteri; order Cypriniformes; family Xenocyprididae; genus Anabarilius; species Anabarilius grahami. The sequence continues at coordinate 6,886,829 of RJVU01007007.1, read as the reverse complement.
TGGAAGTGCTTTTGAGGTCAAAGGAAAGGAAAATTGACACATACTTCTCACTTTCCTTCTCTTTTATTATTTTGGGCCACTTCATTAGACAGAATAGTGAAAGAGGAGCAGAAAATTATTGAGGGAAATAGAGGAATTGGGACATCACAGTCGCCCTTTTTCCACCGTAAAAGTGCCAGTGATGGTTCCATGCAAAAATTGAAAAATGGATGGAAAAAAACAGCCTGGAAAAATAGGCAAAAAACTGCAGGTCTGGATTTGACAAAGTCAGTAACTGATTAAAGGGGTGCTTGATTATGATTTCACTTTTTTAACTTTAGTTGGTGTGTAATGTTGCTGTTTGAGCATAAACAACAAACAACGCTCAAAGTTCAGTGCAAAGTGAGATATTTTCTTTTAAAGAATTCGCTGTTTAAGGACTACAACAAACAGCTGGTAGGGACTTCAACAACCTTCTTCCCGGGTTGGTGACATTACTAACCCTAAAATTTACATTAACCCTGCACTCGAGAACATGCAACAAAGGGGGCGAGGCCATGTTGGGCTGCTTTAGAGAAGAGGAAGAGTTGTTGTAGTAGTGTGTTGTTGCCATGCTGTCATTTTAAACCGGACTGCTTCACATACGAAAGTAAATTCAATGCTGGATTTGCACAAAAGATTAACATGACGGCACATGCTAGTCGATGAGTTCAATCAACTCCACAGCAACTACACAAATTTATCCACTAACCATTCAGAAATGTCCAGATGCATTCTAAAAGTTCCTGAGTCTCTCCATCAGTGTCCGACTCCAGTTTGATCAATGTCAGGCTGAACACCGATACTGACGATCATCATTTTGGCTGTGTGAGATTCTTCAGCTTTGTTGTTGTTGAGCAACCGAAGCGTGAGCTGTTAAAGCCCCGCCCTCTTTTGGAAAGAGGGCCGGGAGCAGCAGGTCATTTGCATTTAAAGGGTCAAACACAGAAACGACGTGTTTTTGCTCACACCAAAATAAGGGAAATTTCACAAGCTATAATAAATGATCCGTGGGATATTTTGAGCAGAAACTTCAGACATTCTCGGGACACCAGAGACTTATAAAATACATCTTGTAAAAGGGGCATAAGGAGGTATTAAAGGGATAGTTCACCCAAAAATGAAAATTTGATGTTTATCTGCTTACCCCCAGCACATCCAAGATGTAGGTGACTTTGTTTCTTCAGTAGAACACAAATTATGATTTTTAACTGCAACCGTCTGTCAGTCAAATAATGCGAGTGAATGGGAACTCTATCAATAAGAGTAAAAAAAAACATGCATAGACAAATCCAAATTAAACCCTGCGGCTCGTGACGACACATTAATGTCCTAAGACACGAAACAATCTGTTTGTGCGAGAAACCGAACAGTATTTATATCATTTTTTACCTCTAAAACACCACAATGTCCAACTGCGTTCAGCACTCTGATAGTGAGGTCTGATCGCGCTCTGACAACGGCAGTGATGTCTCGCGCTTATACTTCAATGAGTGCGAGCATGAGTGCAAGCATGAGTGCGAGCAAGCATGAGTTCTCATGAAAGTAAAATATAAAGTACCTTGGGGTACCATGTAAATATTATTCAGCATCCTGGTATTATGACAATTATATCAAATTATATAAAAAATGGTGGGCTGAACTCATGATTGGTTGGGCCAGTACAACATAAATAGAGCCAAAGAGATATTCTGAACCCGTATTTTGAAAAAATCTGGCAGTTAAATACCCTACAAACCTCAAATATAATCATGTGAAAGGCATATTGTTTAAAAGCAGCTATTTTATGAATATCTTTTCAGATAATTTAACATTATTACCATAGAAGTGCAGGAAACACTTCATAGTTCTCATACTTGAGTTGCTGTTAACTAAGAGATTGAGAAACACTTATAGAGAGTTATTCAGCGCAGCAGGTTATTCAACCTAATCAAACTCGGTTTGATATCACGCAACAGTACAAATAATTGACTGAATTACCAAGGAACATTAGGTGTAACTCTTTTAGCAAAATACAGCTTGCATTAGGGCTAAAATAGACCTTAATTAACTTGAGGAATGTTTTTAAAAGGTAGGGCTCAAAACAAAACTCAGTCAAAATCCTTCTATTATTATTATGATGATATTTTAAATCTGTGCTGCAGAGGGCATTTGAATATCTGTGTGCTGTCATATTGAATGGTAATGCACATTACTTATGGAACACAGCACCATGTCCCAGTTCTCAACTATCAGCAATGGCCACCAAGGAGACAAGTCAAAGAAAACACAGCTTCATTCCCTGAGAAGAACTGGTGAACTCTTATTTTACATCATTTTTTAAACAAATATGAAATGTGATGATAAATTTACTATAGCAATATTGGTGTGCTTGTAAAATTATAAATGCTTTTTGCAAATAACTTTAGGGTAGTCAAAGACCAACAATAATGTATATTTTTTTTTATAAACTGGTGCGTCACAGCAAATTCATCTGTGATATCTGTCAAATCAATGCTCCCATCTATCTATCTACACACACACACACACACAGAGAGAGAGAGAGAGAGAGAGAATTTTGTTGGAAAGATATCGCTGTGGCCTACCAGTTGAGAACCACTGATCTATTTATAATCTTTTTGAATTTTATTTAGTAAAGTATAAAAATGACTTGATGCAAGAATAGAGCCATAGTCATTCTACATAATATTGTTACTTATTTCCAGAGCATCCTTTCAAAAGAAAATCTCATTTATGCCTTAAGGTTAACCAAAAAAAAAAAATTCTCTCTACATCCAAGATGTGAAACTCAGGAATCCATCATTCTTGCTCGGCCCTGAACAAATAGACTTACCTGGCACCATGGAGCGAAAACATCATTAGGATTTCGCTGTCATCCGACAGACGGAAATAAAAGAGCGGGATAGCAAACAGCGAAAACATATCAAAACTGTCTGATCTGATTAGATGCTGACAAAATATGGAGGCTTTGTACAACACAAGCATACCTCAAGTAACAAGAACAAGAAAAACAAACCGTCACGTAATAAGCAATGTTGTGAAATCAGGTGGGATTTTTAGCCCGTTGAGACTATAATCAGAGCAGAGAGGGCCATCTTCCACCAGGCCTGTGACGAGTTAAGCAAACAGCTCTTTTCCCGCCCTTTCCTTACAAGGAAGGTTGTGAGATTAATTGGTTTGAGCGTGATAGAGTCATATTCGCTGTGTAAAGCCATGAGGAGAGAGTAGTTTAACAGTAGTGCTCTCTGACCGCTAGCTGAGCAGCTTAGTCACATTGCATTGATTATACAACTGAAACTATTTCTAGGAATAATAATCTACACGATCAGGAATTTCACGCAAAGGGAAGGTTTCCCCAAGTAGATTTTGCAAGGGGTTCAAGTTGTTCATGTGGATTCACCTGCTTGGATGTTTGGTTTGAAAATGGCTTCTGTGTAAGCTGCGTTTCATACATCACTATGCTATTGACAGATCTTTTTTGCCCTTGAAATTTCACTAATGTGACCGCACCTTAATACAATTTTTTTTTTGGACACATAATATGGTAATATCAAAGAATTTGAATGCAAATAAATGAACAATTACAATTAAATTAACTAAATAAAATAAAACAACTAAGATAAATAACGTCAAATAATATCATTTTAATAACACTTATTAAAAAAAAATAAAAATCTTGGGTCTGTGAATATATCAGGGGTGTCCCAACCTGCTCCTGGAGGGCCACTGTCCTGCAGAGTTTAACTCCAACCATATTAAACACATCTGAAACCAGCTAATCAAGGGGTGCATCTGAAAACTTAGGCCGCTGACTTGTTCCTTCGCTGCCTTATCAGGCAATGACTTTGCAGGCAGCGACTGCGCAAGAAGTTATCTCACAAAGGTACCTCTTTTTTTTTTCTTTTACTTCTGAGGCAGCTTAAGGGTTTAATGATCAACAGCAAAATAGAGAGAGCTTTAGTAATAACTAAGCACATATTTAATTAATACAATAGTAATTTCTTGCTAGAAATGACATGAGAAGTGGAAAACGTTGGTCAAAAACCTACATTGGCTGCATCCGAAAACTTAGATAGCTGACTTGTTGCCTTGCTGCCCTATCAGGCAATGACTGTGTAGGCAGCATTTGCGCACAAAGGTACCTCACGAAACTTATTTCGGACAGACTTCTAAAGGCAGCGTGACAGTTTAATGATCTACAGCAAAATAGGATGAGCTTTAGTGTTAACTAAGCGGATATTTAATTACTACAATAGTAATTTCTAGCTAGAAATGAAACCAGAAGTGGAAAACGTTGGTCAAACACGTACACTTACACACAAAATGACCACCAACCGCAACTTTCAGACAGCATCTTTATTTTTTATTTTTTAGCTCAACTGTCACAGAATGGAAAGCACAGGATTGTGGGATATAAAAGGCAGTGAAGGATACATTTATGCTGCCTTCAAAATCAAAAATTGGTCAGATGAAGGCATCTCAGGAAACAGGAAGTGAAGCTAACATTGGATTCAGACGTGCCTTGATGCCTTCATACCTTGGAATGTATCCTCTGACGGCAGCATTTTTAAGTTTTCGGATGCAGCCACTAGAAACTTTCAGGCTAGTGTGTTGGAGCTTAAATCTGCAGGACGTCTATGCTTTATATAAAGTTTTTTTTTTTTTTTAATTCCAGTATTGCACCATAACATGCTGGTGTGGTGTGAACCAGTTACATGTGTGTCTTCAGCATGTTTTGGGAATTAATTATTGAATAGTACCAAAAACTTGAAGCCTGAGGCAAGCTATTGATTTTATAATACAGGCTCAGATCTACACATTGGATTTTGGGTTCTTTAAGAGCCCCAACCAAATTATTCTAAAAATAAACTAGCTTCTCAAAATTAGTATTTTCTGCACCACTACCGTCACCAAATGGAACTGCAAAAATCATGACTGTTTTCAAACATGTTTCCCTGATCACTCGCCCCACCTGCAATTGGCTGGTCAAACAAATAGTTCCGCCCCCAAACTCACACCATTGGTTGAACCAATGCCGCTTTTGTTGGGCAGATTGAGGGGCTCAAACAAACAGAGGAATGTTTTCATAGTGCCTCAGATCCACAGTATTTACACTTTTCAAGGGAAACAACACAAATGGTTTACTTAAAGCTGTTTTGGGGATAAAAGTAAGCATTTATACATAAAAAAAACAAAAAAAAACATCACCTTTAAGNCCATTGGTTGAACCAATGCCGCTTTTGTTGGGCAGATTGAGGGGCTCAAACAAACAGAGGAATGTTTTCATAGTGCCTCAGATCCACAGTATTTACACTTTTCAAGGGAAACAACACAAATGGTTTACTTAAAGCTGTTTTGGGGATAAAAGTAAGCATTTATACATAAAAAAAAACAAAAAAAAAACATCACCTTTAAGAGTTTATGATAATAAATACAAGTAAAAAGTTTAGGCAACTCACCTCTGCTTGGAAGCCTTTCAGCAAAGGAGCTATCTGTTTACGCAAATCCTGCAATAGAAAAAAAACAGACATTAGAACTATTAGAACTATAATCATTCTCTATAAGATTCTGAAATGACTAGACACAACATTGTCTATCAGATTCACCATGTGTGGAACTCAGGATATTGAGAGCAGACAATGCCAGGAATCCTATTGCAGATGGAGGGAAAAAAATGGGGGGGGAAATACACAAAATGTATTCAAATAGATATCTTAATTTATCACATGTCCCAGGGCTGGGTTTGTTCTCTTCAAAAGAGGAAAAAACACACAGCAAGTGCACGCACATGTGTATGCACACACACAAATGCTCTCTCACATAAAAGAGTATCACCTTGTGCTGTTCCTGACTACGGGCAAAGGACAATGTGTGTTTTAAGGAGTGTATATGTATGCATTAGTCCTGATATGCCCTAATTTTTCCCTTGCATGAGTTCTCCATGACTCAGTCCTCTCCGCTGCAAAAAACTGCTCATGCAAAAACAGCGAGAACAAAAAGCAAAGTGCAGCACCTGCATGTATACATGCGCTACAGCCATGCAGTTGATGCGAAAAAATGACAATTAGTTCTAAAGAAAGATTTACAACTGTAGTCTATTACTATATCATCTTGTCATAAAGTTACAGATGAATGAGTTGCTTTTCGGCTCATGTTTCTGAGTGATATGAAATTTTCATTTAAAAAAAAAAAAAAAAAGAATCATAAAGAGAAATAAAAAAAATATCTGCTCCTGGAAAACAAACCGTGTCTTTGTTTCGAGTTTGGATGGCAGCGCACCTCCCTCCTCTTGCGGGCCCTTACAGTCGAGTAATTTTGATGCCGTGGTATTAAAGTATATCAGATTAAGATGAACATCAATGCCTCTTTCATTTGAACATAGGGTGGGTGTTTCAACATGAAATGACATTACACACGGCTGTGAATAAATCTCCAGGCCGGACAAAAAGCCCTCACATTAAAAGTCAGTATAGGAATGCCTACCACGCACAAACACATTACTGAGAGCTGGGGCCGAATAAAACGGCGCCCTGAGTGCTGTAATCGCCAGGACGCAGGCCATTACGCCACTGCGGCATAAAGATATACACATCATTACCGAAGCTGCTCGTGTTTCATTAGCAGTGTAGGAGTCACCATAGCAGATATATTTAATATAATGGGCAAGATAGAATTGGACTTTACAGGAAAAGCAGCAAAAAATTCCTCCTCTTCAACCAGTCCACTTCAACTTTTTTTTTAGTTTTGTCTGTGGTCTAAGAATCGCGTAACGATCAATGTATCAGGCCAAGAAGATGAATTAAAAAAATATATATATTAATATTTTACTAATCTGAGATAAAATACTTTCAAATGATTTTAAAAACACTAATCTAAAGTCATCTGCTTAAATGCAATTTAAAATAATTTTATTATATATATGTAAACAATATATATATATATAAACAAAATACATTTATATGCATTAATTAGACCACTAATTTTAAAAACAAAAAGGTAGCTACTTAATATAATAAGCTCAAATATAAGACAAAACATAAAATATAAGATAGCTTAACAACAAATTTAACAACTGTTTGGTAATTATACTGCAAGGTATGTTATTTAATAGTTTTGATGGCTTTAGTTTTATTCTAAAATAATAAATGTAGAAAATTGTATCTAAAAACTAATAAAGAATAAGTAAATGTGCCCAAAAATAAATATTATTTGGTAAATATTATGCAAATAAGCATTTTTACAAAGTTGTGTACATACCATTTACTGTAAATTTATGTTTTCTTTACTGCCAAAATGATACCAATAAGTATTGGCATATCAGCCAGCCTACTCTTAAAGGGACAGTTCACCCAAAAATGAAAATTCTGTCATCATTTACTCTTTGTTCCAAACCTGTATATAATTTATTTGTTTGGTTAAAAACATTCTTCCAAATATCTTCCTTTGTGTACAGCAGAAAAAAGAAATTTAGAAAGGTTTGGAACAACATGAGGGGGAGTAAATGATGACAGAAGTTTCATTTTTGCTATCCCTTTAAGATATCATCACTACTGAAATTTTGGCTTCAGTACAATACCATTGATTTAGTATCGATAGTAAATCATTACCTGTCAATGAAAAAAACATTTTGACTGCTAGTGTTAAGCAGTGTACACACACACAACATGTCTGCCAGGTCGATCGCTATGAGCAGGTAACACAATGACAAAGCAAGATTCCTGCAACTAGCTGACGTCTGCATGTCTCACTCATGTTTGGAGAGAAAGAGTGCTGGCAGAGAGCAGACAGAAGTGGTGGAGGGTAGCTTTGACCCCACTGCACTCTTCATCTTCCCAGAGCGAGCAGCTGGGCCTCCGTTCCCGCTCTCCCGCCCGCACTGGCTACTGTACAGATGACATTTATGTAAGTGCCGCACCAGAGGGGCCCACGTGACCAGGAGGAAACATCTCTCAACATCTGGTTTCAACATAATACTCGGGGCCTGGCCAAAAGAGAGTTCCCCTGCCCGCCTTGAGCGGTATTCTCATACTCCATCTTTCTCTGCAGATGCAATCTGCCCGTGTTTGTTCGCAAAGACAGCAGTGCATAAAAATACATTTATATTGTTAGCGAATGGATAAAAAGCTCGCAATAAAAGTAAATCTCCAGGAACCAAGCCAAGTTCGAGCATGTGCAAGTCGTTGGTAAATCCAGAGGGGTCTGAAGACGGAAACACAATCTGTCGGACTACTGCAGCACGGAAAGTGACGGTGAGGTCAAAACATGACGTGACAGAAGCTTAACAGCTGAACAAGCAAAACCAACGCAGGCAAACCACACCTCATGGATGAATGAAAAGGGAAATTAATTACAGTAATTGTCAAGCTATGAATCAAATATCAGATTATCATGCATGCATGCATTTCTGATTTGGAATAATTTGAGTAAATATTGATACATGATATATCCTGCTATAATTAAATTGGATTAGCTTATGACATATACTGTAATTAATTAAAAAAATTAAATTAAGGTGCAATATTTTAAATATTTAAAAATATTTAAATATTTAATATTTTAAAAAATTTAAATATTTAATATTTTAAAAATTGATTAAAATATTTTATTAACATATTTAATTAATATTTTAAATATTTTAATCATAAGCCATTTCCAATTAGTGTTATATTTGACACTCGACTCAATTTTAGATATCTGGCAACTAAAGGTTAACAGAATATATTAAACAATTTAAATAAAAAAATAAAATGGAAATGAACAAAGTTCAAGAATTTTTTATGATTTAACTTTAGGGTGTAATGTTGCTGTTTGAGCATAATCAACATCTGCAAAGTTACGACGCTCAAAGTTCAATGCAAAGGGAGATATTTTCATCTACAGAAATCGCTTTTTAAGGACTACAACAAACGGCTGGTAGGGACTACAACGAGCTTCTTCCCGGGTTAATGACATCACGAACCTCAAAATTTACCTAAACCCCGCCCCTGAGAACACGCAACAAAGGGGGCGAGGCCATGTTGGGCTGCTTTAGAGAAAAGTTGTTGTAGTAGAGTGTTGTTGCCATGCCGTCATTTTACACCGGACTGCTTCACAAACGAGGGTGAATTCAATGCTGGATTTGCACAAAAGATTAACATGACGGCACATGCTAGTCGATGAGTTCAATCAACTTGCATTCTAAAAGTTGTAACTTCTTCCTGAGTCTCTCCATCAGTGTCCGACTCTGGTTTGATCAATGTAAGGCTAAACGCCGTTACTGACAATCGTCATTTTGGCTGCGTGAGATTCTTCAGCTTTGTTGTTGTTGAGCAACCAAAGCGCGAGCGTGTTTTTGCTCACACCCAAACGGGCAAATTTGACAAGCTATAATAAATAATCTGTTGGACATTTTGAGCTGAAACTTCACAGACCCTGGGGACACCAGAGACTTATATTACATCTTGTAAAAATGGGCATAGTAAGTCCCCTTTAATTTTAAGCAAAATTAAAAAAAAAAATTCAAATAAAAAATATATACATTTTAAAAATAAATAAAACACATTTCTGCCTGGTTCATTTCTGACCCTGATGAGTATTATATATTAGCTCTCGACTCAGTAAATATTTCATCCTTTTTTCAAGAATTACTCATTTCAATTAATAGTAATAGAGAATTTAATAATCCTTATGTAAAAAAAAATATGTAAGTATTCAGTTCAAATATGTAAGGATTATTCAATTCACTTTGATGGAAATTTACTATTAATTGAAATGCGTAAATCTTGAAAAAAGGATCATTTTTTAAAACTATCAACACCTGTCATGAGAAAATATATAAAAAATACATAATTATCAGTCAACCTCTGGAAAGCTACCCACAAAAACTGAGAAACAGATCTTTCTCTCTGAGCAAGAGAGTTTAGGGCTTTTCACCCTCCAAATCAATAATCACATCCTCTGGGGGGCTCATGAGTGCCACGCAGTCAATCAACCAGCAAAAACACGTTCTTCCAGTGTCCCCACATCCAGATCCACCTAAAGTCCCTAAAAGCCGTCCCCTCCTCTTGCACGATGCATCTTTAAACCCGCCAGTTTGGCAGATTACACAGCTGCATGGGCCAGCCTGGTGAATTATTTACCATCAACGTGAGCCTCTCCCTCCTCCCACTCACTCCATTATATAGAGCATCACATGCCAACTGGTCCTGGCACGCTGGCATCTGGGGTGGCACTGCCTTAGTGGAGCCAAGCCAGGCCTGTTTTAAGCTTCTGGTGTCTGCCGTAATACCATCTAAGCTTAGTAGGTACAGTGATCAACAGATCGGTTTAATCGTATCTGATTGACCGAGAGAATATACACAAGGAGGATTTAACAAAATGATGGACACCCATAATTTTCCTAAATCCTCCTCATGTATATTCTCTTTATACAGACACAGGTCAAAATCTATTTTGGCACAAGTTCGACGAAAATTTTATTGAGACACATAAGCTGAGTTACATCTAGGTCCACAAAGAAACTGCATGCTTCTTCCACATTTACCATAGTGATTCCTGTGGAAAGTCCTGTTGAATTTGAATATGGTAAAATGGGTTGAATAAAACTGATAATACGCTATTTTGAGTGCTGAAAACATGATTATTCAAAATACTTAATAAATGAACATGCTTTGTGAAGTCATAAATGGTAAGCGCTCACAATTTCTACTGAACTTTGTGTGGCAGACTGTTAAATCCAGCACTTTCAGTAAGATTAAAGCTGTAGCATGAGATTATATACAACAGTAATGAAATAATGAAATAATGTTCAGCTCAGTGAATCTAGTTTTATGTTTTGGAATCTCCTGGAAAATGGCTACCGGCCTGTTCTGTGAATCATAAATCTCACTAAATCCAGTGCTGGAAATGGTGGAAACAGGAAAGCACATGGTATCGCCTGTCCACTGGATGTCTTCTCTTGTCTTTTGCTGCCTTCTGGATGAAGAATCTCCATTCAACAAAGTCCAGGAGCATCACCCTGCTCGTTATTCAAAAGTACACGGACACACACACGCTCATGCATAGAGAGCAGAGAGCAGCCATGATGGATGAGAGGAGAGTTACACTGATAAGAGAAAGGCCATTGTGCCTCCATTATAGAGGAACACACACACACATACACACTTCCAAACATTCTACAGGAAACAGAACTGTGGCATTTCACTGAAGGTGGCTGATACCAAAGTGCACCGTCAGCTTCTGTGCAAGAATCTGTAAAATCAGATATTTTCCAGGTTCTTCATGTAAAAACGGAAAAAGAAAGGTACCTATCAGTGGTTCAGTGCTGAACCCGTGCTCAGTTTTCGCAACAGGACGGAAATAAAAGAAAACAATAGGATGAATATGAAAACACTTTCACAGTTTCTAAAGAAAATGTGAAAGTACCACTCAACTTTTCTCAGAGCAAAACTTTCCACAACAACACTAGGCTGCTCTTGGTGGTTGCCAGGGTGTTGCTATGTAGTTACTAGGGCTTTCAGGGTGGTTGCCAGGGTGTTGCTAGGGTGTCCTCAGTGGTATATGGCTTGGATTGTTCTTCTAATGCAAGTCTATAGGATTTGTTTGTCCGTTTTTTGCCCACCACCAGTCTATCCACTTTACATCATAGAAGTAAGTAATTTTCTGTGAATGTTTGAGACAACCAATTCATTAGCCGCTATAGGTAAATAAGAATTACAAAGTGCAGTAAACGGTACAACTATCTATGCTACAAACCAGTGTGTTTATGATTATGATAATCAATAAAAAAAAATGTAAAAAACAGAGAAAAAATCCATTGTCTATTGTCAATAGAGTAGCAATCAGGGTTTTTCCAACATTGAAAATTTTTGGCCGGCCGCCAAAACGAATTTGTCCCACCAAAGACTTATTTGATCAATTATTGTGATTTATGAATGACGCAGATGATTGCTGGGCATGTTAACTGATGGAGAGTAGGAGCAGAGAGCTCCTCCCTTGTGCGCACGAACTCTCTCAGGCCTTTAAATTAAGCGCTGTTGCTCTCTCTCCCTCGCACATAATAATCTAAATCGACGGGCACGACGCTAAAAGTTCACAAGACCGAATCCATGTTTCACGTGGTGCATTCAGAGAATTTTTTTCCTGAATATCCGCTGGCTGTGAATACTGCTAAAAAGAACGTTGCCTCATCTTCTCTGACAGGAGTCCCGCACATGCAGCTGACATAAACCACAGTTTCAATAAACGGAAAAAAATCCTATCCGGTGATGGTGTTTTCCGTGTTTACAAATCATTTGCGATGTCCTAATAACAGCCGCGATTTACACGCAACGCGTCCACGTCCGCTAATGTCCGATTCGCGACATAACTCATTTGAACATTAATTTTAATGAATTGTGAAAACAACTGATCTGTCCAACACTGAACCCACGAGATGTCACTGTCTGAATCTGTGTATAAGTATAACAAATTATTTACTCAGAAGAACTCTGAAATGAGAACGTGAACGTAAGTGTGCTTACCCCAAGAGTGGTAGTAAGATTTAGCCTTAATTATCTACAGTATTTTCAGGCTATTTAAATGACAATGTGTAGTAAATTAGCCCTACCTATAAAATCAGTTAGTTTAGACTGGAGTGAGGTCAAACCAGAACAAAGCTAGGTGCATTCAATTGTATATGGTAAAAAATTAGATAATAAGTTATATTCACTTTTTAATGCTACTTTTTAATACTGATTATTAAATATTATTATTATATATACAAAATAATTTTCAGGTCTAGCAAAGAAGCATCTTCTCTTACAAAGCTATGAAATCAAATTTTTTGCAAAGAAGGCAAGAAAGGACTACAGTAAGAGTAGTGAGTACTTTATTGTCAGTATTGGGCTCGCAGATCACGTGGGTAGGGTACTTTTTACTGTTTGTGTGGATGACCATGTCTGACAGCCACCACTGAAGACCATTTTTGACCCAGGAAAAAACCCTGGCAATGTATGTCAACGTGGCGAATCCGCATGACCAACTTAAACCTGTGGTGAAGAAATCTTTCGTTTTCTTGCGAAATGACGTGGATTCCTATTGAAACGACAATTTAATCCGCGAAAATTCATGCAAACACAGGCAAATCTGACTGCACCTTAAAGGGTTAGTTCACCCAAAAATGAAATTTCTGTCATTAATTACTTGCCCTCATGTCGTTCCACACCCGTAAGACCTTCGTTTATCTTCAGAACACAAATTAAGATATTTAATTAAATCCGAGAGGTTTTTAATCCCCCAGCGTTCTGACGTAGAACCTGGAAGCACTGAAATACTGAATAGTGCAGGAGAATGACAGGGAAAAGAAGAAATTGTTGAACAAAGTTGTTATTTGTTTTGTTTTTGCGCACAAAAAGTAAGCCTGAACCACTGTAGTCACATTGACTATTTTAACTATGCTTTTACTACTTTTTTTGGCTATTTAATCAAAAATATCTTAATTTGTGTTCTGAAGATGAACAAAGGTCTTACGGGTTTGGAATGAAATGAGGGCGAGTAATTAAAGACAGAATTTTCATTTTTAGGTGAATTACCCTATAAATTTGATCACTATGTTCTTATGTTTAATATTTAGGGTTATGGATTTGAACAAACCTTTAAATATGAGCAATGGTAATAGTTATTCTTACTTTAACAAGACTATATAATGTATGCAAATTTAGTGCGTCAGTGCTTACCTATTGCACCCAAGCTTATGTGTGTGTGTGTGTTTGCGTCTGTGTGCGCAGCTGTGCATGCATGTCTGCGCGTGGGCGTGTCAGTGTCCCCTATTCCGTGCTCCCACACCCTTAAGGTCACAGTCAATTAAAGCAGACGTAGAACAGACCCCCATTGCATTCAGACCAATTTCAGCTCCACCTTAAACCTTACACGCTCTCTTAACCACACATAAACATGAGAGGGAACTGTGAGCAGCATAACCATATAAATAAGAGTTGTTACAGTAGGATAAAATGAGAAAGAGAGAAAATCAAGAATGGATAGGGGTTGGGGGGCCCCCGTTGGCCCCCACGAGATGAATGCCCCCAGACGCTGGTCTGGTAATGAGGTCACGGAACTGTCAGACAGACCCCCAAACAAAGACGCTGTGATCTAGGACCGGCCGGCCTCTCAGACACACACTCTCTTGATGGAGGCTATCAATCACAAGCCCCCCCCACCCCCTTTTAATAATCCACACCACAAATACTTTTTAAAAAATCCCCAAATGCTGAAATAAGTTTAAATGTAATGTAATGTAATGTAATATAATATACATGTTATTTATTTACTAGTATGGCATTTATTAATATTTTTATTTAGTTTTTATTTTTATATTTCCGTTTTTTATTTTCATTTTTTGTGCTGTTATCATTTTTCTCACTTTTACTTTTTCATTATTATTATTATTATTATTATTATTATTAATATTATTATTTTAAATATTTTAGTTTTTATAATTTTAGAAATTCTTTCAGTTAGCAGCCAAGGCAAAATTTCCAAAGAAATTGGAAACAATTTTGTTAAAGTTAAAGTTTTTCAACTAATATATTTATTTCAATCTTGTTTGAATTAACAATTTTTAAGCTTTAGTTAACAATAACAGCACTGAATATATATATTATACAATATTATAGAATATTTATATAAAATTCAAATATTTATCATATATATTACAAATCTAAAATAAGTGTATAAAAACTAACTTTCATATTTTTATTAAATTATGTTAAAATGCAATAAATCATTTTACAATATAAATAATATATATATAAAAAGGACCCTTTTCATCTCAAACATCACAGAATATTTCCACAAAGTGTCCCAGAAAGCCTGCTTTACTCAACACATGGCAGCCCAGGCCATTGTAGAGGAGGAAAGAGTTAATGCAAAGAAAGCTAGGAAAAAAAAGAACTTTTCTTTGGCAATTAGTTCTGATGAGCAGGTTTGTTAGGCAGCAGCTATTGAAGGTCTATTTATAGAGATTGCTTCAGGAGAAAAACCTGAGATGCGGCCATGCAGATCAGAGGGAGAGGGGGATGAAAGAAGGGAAATGAAAGAGGAAAAGGGGGGATGGTGAAAAAAAAAGGGAGAAAGACATGGCCTTCTGCCTCAGAGGAATGCAGGGCAGCCTCTATCTGGTGATGAAACCGTCTCACAGCGAATGAGTGGACATCTTGCCTGCCCCCTTGTCCACATGATGCCATTTGTTTGTGTTTTTTTCATATTTGTTTCATCTTTACATCACCTCGCTTGTGTCAAAAGGGTAGGTCATGCGGTCATTAATTGACAGTAACTTATACACAGTTATTACTCATTAATTTGTGCTGCATTTGAAATCGTTCACTCATTCACTATTCCCTATATAGTGATTGACAAATAATGAGTGTCGATTGGCCCCTAAAGCATTAATGAAGACATCAATAACATTTATTCTCTATACTTAGAATGCATTACCGGTAACACATTACTATGGAGAACACATATTCACTATTAACTACAACTTTTGGCTCAAACTAATTAATAAACTAATAAACTCAATAAACTAATAACCTAATTTATTGCTTATTAATAGTTAGTAAGGTAGTTGATGAAGCATTTAAGTTTAAGTATGGGGTCTGGGAAAGTTCACCCAAAAATGGAAATTCTGTCATCATTTACTCACCCTGAAGTTGTTTCAAACCTGTATAAATTTCTTTGTTGTGCTGTACACATAGGAAGATATTTGGGGAAAAAAATACTATGGTTGTCAATGGGGGGCGAGATCTGCTTGGTTACAAACATTCTTCCAAATATCTTACTTTGTGTACAGCAGAACAAAGAAATGTATCCATGTTTGGAACAACTTGAGGGTGAGTAAATGATGACAGAATTTTCATTGTTGGGTGAACTATCCCTTTAAGGGATGTAGAATATGGTCATGAGGCATTAATATGTGCTTTATAACAAACAGCCAATATGCAAGCTAATAAGCAACTAGTTAAAAGTGAGAATTGTTCCCCAAACTAAAGTGTTACCACATTACCTACAGGTGATATATAAATCATCTAACAAATTACAATTTTCTCTGTGTACAGTGACAGTCAATGTAAACATACCATTGAGAGAAAGTATTATAAAATAATAATTATAAAAAAAAAAAATTTTAAGTAATAAAAATAAATAAAAATAAAA
>RJVU01007007.1:6830700-6853672 GCA_003731715.1 Anabarilius grahami | reverse complement strand
AGTATATAAGTCTCACAATCGATAAATGCTTCGTCACGATTGTCACTTAACAATGCATTACCGTAAAAGAAAGCTAACGCTCCATGAGATTCAAGATTTTGAGTCTGTAATAGAGACAGTATATAAACATCATATCCACACATTAAGAATAATCTGTTTCTAAACAGAACAAACATCTGATAACCATCCTGATCCAATAGTCATGATGTTCTCTAACTGTCAGGGCACGTTTGTTTCAGAACTCTATCAGATCAGAGAGGGTTTTCAGTAAATAAAGAATCACTGATCCTTACTGTCTTGCTAACATGCATCGCCGGTTTTTCCTCTGGAACATGACCTCACAGACAACCCTATGGTCTGGACACGACCGTCCTCCGCTATTCATGCAGACCAAGTATTCCCTAAATGGATAAACCATAATATCCTCTGGTTTCTCTGCCACTGACCTCTCTTATGAGGCCATGCCGAGTTTCAGACAAGTGCAAAATCCGAAAAGTAATCTAACGGCGTGGCCATGCTCTAGAACTCAAGTGGAACAATTGTAATAACAAGAATGCAACTCTACAGGGTGCACATTTAAAAGCATGTAAGCAGTAAAAATGAATGTAGATTGCAAGAAGAAGAATATCAACTGATATGAAAAGCCGAAACATGGTGCTTCACATGTACCCAGGAGACCAGGAAGTGCCAGTCCAGACATATGACAATTAGGCACTCAAATTCCCCTTCGCTCCACTACCTTTGAGCTTCCTATCATTTGGAGAATAATTTCTCACTCCATTTCTCGCTTTCGCTCACCTCTGGAGTATTCTTCTTGAACTCGCGGCTTTGGTCGATGAGTTTTTTCCTGGACTGCTCGCTTTCATCCTGTCTGTTGGCTAGGGCTGTGGCGGTGGCATCCAGTTCTTTCTGAGGACAGATAAGGGAAACGATTCACGTGAGGTTCCAGAGTAACGATTTTAGTCAATAAATGACATGACATCAGTGAGCAGTGCCTAAATATCAACTTTGAATTTACAGAATTGGCAATCATTTCAGTTTTCTGATTTTTAGAACTGATTTGTCTTTCCTATGACAATCAGATGAAAAGGGTAAATATGTAAATGTTATAATTCTTTTATTATTTACTCATTCTAACTTTGCTCCAAACTGAAAGATCATTGAAAAGAACCAGCTGATCCAATTTATAATGTCAACAAAAATAATTCAACAAGTTGGATTCAAAATGTCAACTTAACCAATTCATGAATGATTTGTTCAGTCTGAATTTTGAGAAAGGAAAAGAAAGATTTATTTCAATCATGAAGCATCGATAAGATCCAGTTGATTTGATTCACTAAATGATTTAGTGAGTTGGATTCAAATTTTTAGCTTAAAAATATATTTGTGAATGAATTGCTCAGTTTGAATTGTGAATCAAATCAACTGATTTGTTGAAAAGAACCAGTTGATTCAATTCACAATTTGGGCTCAATTTAGTTAGTTGAATACAAATGCTGCATCCAAAATTAAATACTTCCCTGCTATATAGTATATGAAAAAGAGTATGCCAAAAGAGTAGTATGTCCGAATACATAGTATCCGAAAAACAGTTGGTGAAAAGTCAACTACAAGATTCTGAAGGGCGCATTTGATGAACACTTGATGGCCACGGGAGGGGATTTATGAATGGAAGTGAAGCGACGCAACTGACAATGGCAGGTCATGTGACAGTAACAACATGGTGGATGTAGTACGTCCGCACTTTTCATACTACCCATATTCATACTCATAGAGCGTACTTTTGTAACAGTGGTCGTGAAGTAAATTCAAATGTAGTACCTCCTCAGTATGCAATTTTAGACACTGTGAACATGTCAACTTAAGAATTGATTTGTAAATGAATCATTTAGCCCAAATTGTGAATCAGATCAACTGGTTCAAAATAACTACTTGGCACCACTCTATAATGAGGTTGGCAATACCAATTTTTTTTGTCCACAAGCACAGTCAGTCATCGACCTCAGACCTGTCGCACCCGCCATAACCAAAAGCTGTAAAAACAATACGAAAGTACCTTCACACCAAACAACACGTCTATTTTGCAGAAAACACGTGTTTTATAAGGTGTGACAATACTGCTCGGTATGCACCTGCAGGCATAATTCGGCTATAAACCACTCACTCAAACGGACCAATCAGAAGCACAGAAAGTTGCGACAAACACACCGCGATTGGCCACCGCATCCATCAGTCACCTACAACACACTGCAGTCCCACCCTCGATGGGCCTCGTGAAAAGTCAGCAGTCTGCGGTCCCTGCCGTCCCACTCCTCTCCTCTCAACAGCAGGGAGCTGAGCTAAAGAATATCGTCTGACATCTGGGAGCCAGATGCTGGGAACAAATCAACTTAATTAGGCTGGAACTCTGTGCGCCAGACTCCCCAAACCTCCAACACAACAACTGGGGGGCTGAGTCACCACAGTCTCGCCCCAGTTTTACTCTCCTCTGTTATTATCACCTCCTCCTTCCACATAGGAAGACACATGGCTCCGCAAAGCACTCTGACGGAGCGTCGTTCGGCTAGTCTGGCAAGGTAAAAGCACGAGGGCTGATCTCCAGGGACGAATCTGGTTTTAAAATACCATCCCTAGAGAAGGGTGTGGATCATTGGTTTCTGGGTCAATGGGACATGTTTTAGATAAAAACGTCATGCTATGTAAGTGGGATATGGTTCTGCTCTTCCTAAACGACTTGTTATTAAAACAAGCAGCGAGACTGTGACGGAAATAAATTGTGACATAATGCATTTACCCTAACAATGCACTGACATGACATGTACGCACGGTATGCGAGCACTATTAAGGGTAGCTTATATACATTACCTCTCCATAATCATGATATATATTCTTGTTCTACACCATAATGCGATTTGTGCAGCCAAAATTACAGGAAATATGAATCATAATACAGTAAAGATTACGCTCCCAAAATCGTTCGGAACTGTGATTCAGATCAAGGGGTTCAATGAAAAGAATCTGTTTATTTGATTTACAATTTTGACTAAATGATTAAGTGAGTTGGATTCAAAATATCAACTTCAGAACTGATTTGTGAATCTACTAATAATCATGATATATATTCTTGTCTTGCACAATTTTTCAGGTTGTGCAACCAAAATTACAGCAAATATAAATCATAATACAATAAAAATTTGCACTTTCAAAGCTTAGGAAGCGACTTCAGTGAAGTATCAACTTTGTCTCAGATGTTTCTCCTAAAACTCCTTGGGGAAAATATTAATTAAAAACTTAAAATGCTATTTTTAAGATTTCAATTTTGGTATCTGAGCACAGTTTGAGACTGTCTTTTCTGAAACTCCAAAAGAGACATGTGAGTTTCCTGGGGGTTTTTTTTTTCTCAGAGACTTAATAAAAACTCTACATTTAATCTCACTGCTGTCAAGGAGAAACGTTTGAGAGATTAAAGAGTGCAATTTTTCTTTCCTATTGGTATCAATAGTGATAATGCCCCCTGGGGTATTCCATCCAGCCCCCCTGGTGTAGTTCAAGGAAGCCCTGTAGCCCTCCAATGAGAGTCGTTTATATAAAGGACCAAATTGTTCCCCATAATAGCTTTATAATTTTCCTAATGGAAGAATTCTGCTGGCTCAGGCGGCGGTGCTTGTCTTAGTTAATTTGTTCGGTAGTAAACGCTGATGGAACAGATTACAGGGCTCCCCAGAGAGCCAGGCCCTGCCAGATACTATCAGCTGCATATGCAGCAGGGAAACGTCAGCGAGGCCTCTCTCTCCCTGTCTCTCTCTCTCTCTCTCTCTCTGTATAGCTGCTGTTTTTTCTTCCCTCGTTCTCTCATAACCTATCTTTCTCACAGGCCATTAGATTTCCTCCTCTCTCTCTTTATAACTGCCAGTGTCGCTGTGCCACAGAGCACCTGAGCACTCAAGAGGGTCAACAGCTCAGAGGCAGTCAGGAACAGATAAAAACAAAGCAAGATTCTAACACAGGTGAGAGAGGACAGCAGACACACTTCTGTCGTGGGAGCTGTACTGTAACTAAAAATGGTGGATATAATTCTGAACAAATGGGTTTATAATTCTGTTAGCAAGAAAAGCTGGTTAAGTGAACACAAATAAAAAAACATCATTCAAAAACAAGCGATTTGTCATTGCACATTATTCCATCTTCAATAAAAAAATATGTCAATCAAAATATAATAATTTTTACCGCCTCTAAAACAACTTTTCAGTTTGGTTGACATCAAGCCCTCCTATTTTTTTTTAACTCCACCCTTCCAACCTGGTTTCATTCTGATATGAAACAACCACTTTTCATGATTCAATCCATTTCCAATAGATGAAATCTGGCCCTATATTTTTTATCATTTAACATCCCGTTTCTTAAAAAAAAAAAAAAGAACTGCACGATATAAAAATCGATATCACAATATGTCAAATCATGATTACTGTGATTTTTTCTGTTCATTTACTGTTAACCAAGCTGCTCTACCACACTTCAATCAGAAATTTGCAGAGCAAACGTTTGTTTTAACGTTTGAAAATGAAGAAATTAAGAAATAATAGTATTGTGATTTTACAATTATACTATAATACTTTTTTTTTAACTCTTTAGTACAATAGTACAACTATATTTTTATTATTTTGTTTAATATTTTTAATTAATAAAAAAAGATCATTATTCTTTTATAGTCTATATTCTTAGTATAGTACACATTCTTTTATATTGATTGGGTCAAAAACTGTGGGAATATGGCCTATGAAACTCAAGTGGGCTCTGTTCACTTTGATTACTAAAAGAGGCTTGAGTTTGTTCTTGTAAAGAGTAGAGTAAACAAGAGCTTTTCCCAAATTGTTCAGCCCTATAAGGATGGTTTACACTCAAATGTTTTCAATGCTCTAGGGTTAAAATATCACAATATAAGTTTTTCCCAATATCGTCCAGCCCTACAAAGTATCGAGTAAGTAGGAAGTAAGTTGCATGTATGCTGAGTGGAGTACGTGCACTACCCCACCAGACAGCGTCCAACAGTTTCAAACTTTTTTTTTAAAAGTCAACGGCAACACAAAAGTGGCACTGAGGCATTTTTGTGTGGAACCGAGATTGATTTTTCCTCCTCACTGCCCTTTTAAAAAAAAGTTGTAAAAAGCCCCAAAATAAAAGAAAAAAAAATGTCCCGTACACTTGAGTTAGCCAAAAAGATTTTACAGTTTGAGGTTTTTTATAGCTTGTCCTTTAATCATTTGGTCTAAAAAAAGGTGACCTGATTTCTGAAGGGTATGACTTTATACTTAGGTGAAAAAAACAATAAAGACAAGTGCGTGTGTATGTGTGTGTTTTGAAAGGCACCAACGGCTGCCATTAGCACAGATAGAGCTAATCTATTTTTACGCCGGCATAGCCGTTAAGCCCTTTATCAAAGTCTTTGCTATTGCTGCTACCATTTATAACAAACCTGCTTTGTGTGAGCAACTAATCTCAACGCTGACCCGCCGCTTTGAGCTCTGACTCTGTGTACGCTGTAGTGGGGTCTGTTAAACACCTAAGCCAAAGATTTGGCAGCAGAAGTTTGAACTTAACCTTGTCATGTCCCGAAAAGAGATCCCTCGACATTGTGTTCAAGTTTGTGACCTCTAAATACTGAATAATGCATTTGACCCCTTAACTGAGTTAGTAAGAGTAAAGCAAAGGGCATAGTGCCAATGATGTGTGACTTTTCCCTACAAAATGAAGAACCATATTAATATTGTTTTCACATAAATGGGTCAATGTGCCCTCACACCTGAAGTGCCAGTCCTGTGAACGATGATATAATTGCTCCTTGGGGAGTAAGAGCGTAAGAACAATGAGCAGAGGGAAACTTGACCTATGAAGTCAACATTAAAGTTTTGGTAATAAAAGTAACCATTTGCAAATAACACACAATTTAAATATACAATATTTGCCCCCTCAAACCACCTGCAAGTGATTAGCAAGTAGCAAAACGGCTCATAGCAATGCTGTAGCTCTAGCACTAGCTCATAGCTGTGATGTTTCTTAATTCTACTGAATATTTAAAACAAAATATGATATATCTCACACACAAACTTCCTATTTCAAAAGGAAATACATTAGTACAAGAAAGAAACCTGTACTTAAGAAATTTCATTACACATCACTTCAGTGTTAGCAGAGTAACTAAGCTAATGAAGGGGCCGTTTATACAACACCATTCTCAACTAAAAACAGACAACTTTTTTTAACAACGCCGTTTGGGGGCCTGAAAACAAACTTTACAAAACTGGTTTCCAAATAAAAAAAAATTTAAAAACAAAATTTTGAAAACGGTTACATCATGCCCATATGTATTAAGTTTTCATTCTATAGGGTTTAAAAAAGTGACATCGCCAACTACCGGATAATACAGTGTTTATAATACAGCATGCATAATACAGTGTTTTTAGTCATTTTCACGCAACCGTTTCATTTTAGAAAATCTTTGTTTGCGCACTTCACAATAATAAATCAAAATGATGATTCATATTAAAAGGAGTCAAATTATTACTCTGACATAGCGCAGTTCCCTGACATAGTCCAAAATTTTTAAATAGTATTTTAGGTTTATTAAATCATTTTTTAACTGTAGTTTACTTCAAATCAAAATTCTATTCCAAGAACACCACACAGGAAGTGGTCAACAATGTGTAAATGTGTAAAAAGCTAATTCACTTGTTAAATATCTTTGCAGAAAAAAGAAATAAAGAAATATTGTGCAAACTTGACTTGAACATAACCTAGATGTTCAGAAATAATAGTATAAAATAAGAAAAACGGAAAATACTTCTTAAGGCCGTGACACACCAAGTCAACGTCAAAGAACTAGCGCCAACAAAAGCTGACTGTGTTGCCGCCTTGCGTAGGCTGCGTCTCGGTCAAAAAACTGCACTTGAAAACATCAAAATGATTACAGACGACTGTTAACAAGTATGTGCATTCTGAGACGGTGTTTAAGGAAATAATTGTCTATATCAGTAACAATAGCCTATATTCACCATTGAAAAGAAGAAAGCGCAACTAGGACTGCAGATATACAAACTGTAAACAAAGCAGCGTTTGCTTACCATTTTGAATATCAATTATGCTGTTCACTTTCTTTATTCCAGGTGGCTCATGTTATGAAAATATTTGAGTATTGGAATTCTCAGGTAAGATGACGTAAAATTAGAACAGCCACCTGTCTGTGGTGTCTTGACTTCTTTGCTTGCTTTTTTATCCTTGTGCTCTGACTTGTTCACTAACCTGAGCAGCTAATCAGAGTTCTCTTTCTTACCAATGGCAGACGCCAACGGACACCAATTCAACATGTTCAATAAGCCAAAATACCCCAGACGATGTCAAACAAGTTCCTAAGAAATAGTGCGATGACACAGTTTTTGTTAAGCAGGATGACTAATGACTGAAAGTTACACAAAAATCATGGATTAGTTCACTTCAGAATAAAAATTTCCTGATAATTTACTCAGCCCCATGTCATCCAAGATGTTTATGTCTTTCTTTTTTCAGTCAAAAAGAAATTACAGTTTTTGAAGAAAACATTCCATGATTTTTCTCCATATAGTGGACTTCAACAGTTACCAACAGGTTGAAGGTCCAAATTACAGTTTCAGTGCAGCTTCAAAGGGCTCTACACGATCCCAGACGAGGAATAAGGGTCTTATCTAGCGAAACGATCTGTAATTTTCTAAAAATAAAAATAAAAATGTATACAATAATGTATTTTTAACCACAAATAGTCATCTTGCACTGCTCTGCGATGCGCCACGCATTACGTAATCACATTGGAAAGGTCACGCGTGACGTAGACAGAAGTACTACAGTAGGGCGAAAAACTCCATCTCATTTTCTCCTCCAACTTCAAAATCTGACATCGTTGTTTTACCTTTTTTTGTAAAGCGCGTTTGACTTTGCAAGTTCACTTCATAGACACTGGACCGGTACTTTTGCCTACATCACGCTTGACCTTTCCAATGTGATTACGTAATATGTCACCACTATATGGAGAAAAATCCTGGAATGTTTTCCTCAAAAACCTTAATTTCTTTTTGACTGAAGAAAAAAAGAAATAAAAATCTTGGATGACATGGGGGGTGAGTAAATTATCAGGAAAATTTGAAGTGAACTAATCCTTTAATTTACGATTGTAATTTACTGTAATTGTCTCTGTATTTACATTTATAGTGTACAATTGCATTTACAACAAGCTATCAGGTATTTTAATGCATTTTTTAAAAGAAAAACAACTGATTCAAGTTTGATTCAAACATTTTCCAAACCACAAGCATTACGACATGGTCTGATCTGTTCAGTTCCTTCCTTGTTCTGAGTCTTGAATTACACACACAGTCTGAAAAAGTTCAACAATGACCTAATCGCACTGCACGAACAATGCATTTGTGTCAGTAGTCTATGATACACTAAATCTTCCTGTCTCCGTTAGCTTAGATGGCTTAATTGCAAAATCAAGGTTTTGGCATGCTGTCAAGATCCACTATCATACAGCAACAATCAGACAAAGGCGTGTGAGTAATATTGTTTGCGGGAGGTTGTGATGGCGCAGAAACTTCACACTGTGGCATGTGGTACCCAATCAAGTCCACCGCGTTCACAGAGCTTTATAATGTGAGAGCCCACTGTTGCAACCCCTGGGAACATGCACAACCACACGCACGACGCGCTCGCATACACAGAATCTGTGAATAACAAGGGACCGTGGGGTTGAGTCTCATTAGATATGGACAAACTACAGACCAGACTTCATTTCCATCCAATTAAGAGACACTCAAAGCATTATGGGGGCTTGCTGATTATGATGCAGTACATTTGGGTCGTCTCAGTGCAACAATGTCCCAGTTGTTGACAGAAGAACACTCCCTTTCATACCAGCTGGGGAGGGCAGGAGTTTTTTGAGGCGGTTTAACAGACTGTACATGCATTACTAATTCAAACTTGTTTCGTAGGCTGGACATTAGGAGTGACTGCTTAAAACGCACAAAAAAAGTTTCTTAGACAGTCTAAATCTCATCTGATAATATCTGTCAGACCTGATTTGTCTAATAGCATCTTAACAATTCGAGTAATTGTAAACTTGTTAACATGGGAACATCGCTACACATCTTTAAACTGAAATTGTTTGAAGGCTTCTCAGAGTCACAGGATTGGGATTACAACTGACACAATATTCTCATTAGGATAGCATCTCCATTCTCACAGATCAACTTTATCTCTCGTCAGAGCGGACCGGTCGGTCCACAGGGCTCGGGATATCAGCCGCTCCTACGGCTGTAATGAATCCAGGACCGGTTCACCATCTAACACGCCATGTTTGCTATCAACAGAGCTCTCAAGGGCTTACAGCGCAGTTCATTAAAGCTGAGGAACAAGAACAAGCCCAGAGCTTATTCTCTCTTTCTTTCTTATTTCTTTCATTCTTTCTTTCTTTAAACCACCATCGTTCTGCCTTTGATTTATTATGCAACAAGATCAGCAATTTACTTCAGAGGCTTTCAGTCAGCACTGGAAGAATCTGAGGGGGTCTGAGAGTGCATGTTGGTACTGCTTGTCACAATCCGGACTTTACAAAAAAATAAAATAAATAGATGTGTTATCGAGAAAAAGTTAAGCTTGTCTTTACCTCCAGAAACTTTTAGGTTTCCCCAAGCAAATACATACATTTCCGCTTCGTCCACCACTGATAACAGCATTCCTCAAATGTTGTACGGGTTTTAGAGAAACTAATTAAGGCAATTATATCTCCGGTTGGGAGTGGAGGCGACGTCTGGGGAGTGGATCACTGGTTGGGAGGGACGTGAACTGTTTCTCAAACAGTTTGACCGGCCTAAGACTGGATGACAAAAGTCGCAGAGATCATCTTGTCTTTCTGGATAACAGCTGAGTTAATGTTACTGTCTTGAGTAAAGAAAAAAAACAATTAGTGACTCCATGTCAGACTCTGTTATGAGGATTGTTTACTACTGTACAGCATGTCTATGACACTTAATGAACGTTATAATGAACGACACGTTTATCTTAATTTTTCCTTTTTTTATTTTTGTGTATATATATATTTTTACAGTGTGTGCCAGTGTAAGGTCTCCGGGAAAAGAATATGAAGTGATGCACAGCGAGAAAAGCACCATAGGAAACAAATCTGCCCTCAGCGTAAACACACATGGCTAGTCCTGAGAATTCGTTCAGCATGCGAGGTGCTGTGCAAAAAAGAGCACAAGAGCTGCATTATTTTTCAAGAATTTCATGACAGAGTCTGGCATCTAACTACCACAAACTCTTCTGCATATTTGCATTTTAATACAAGGTTTGTTTATCCTGGAATTTCTGCTGTAAACTGAATTAATTAGATGCTCAGAATCATAACTGGAAATTAGCATAACGGGGCAGAGAGAAGAAATAAGGGGGTGTTTGTTCTTCACAAGACAACAAGCGGTTAATTGTTGAGGGCTGGGGGCGCAGACGGTGACCTGAACTAGATATTACAGTGTAGTCCGACTGATTCAGAGAAGCCAAGCTGCATTGTTCTGATTTGTTGTTCTCATTCACTAGTGAACACAATAAGAACAAGTCTACAAGCAGATGACATCGCAAAACTAGAACACTTCAATTATAATCAACAAGCAGTCTAAACTGCAAGTGTCAGTGAAGCTGTCTACACTGAAGGCACGTGACTCGGAATCAACAAACTGTCTACACTGCAAAGACATGACTTTGAATTAAAGAAGTCATCAAAAGCTGTGTACACTGCAAGAATTTGACTTTGAAACAACTAAACTGTTATGCAAATGTGTACAACTGCGACAATGAAGCGGTCAATAGTGCGAGTGTCTAAGTGAATCAAAAAAGCTATCTACACTGCAAGCATGCAAGTCCCGTGATTCCCGTTCTGGCTGCATTATAACATTCGTATAGTGTTTGCATGTGTCTCGCTCGACACAGTTCACCTACTAGACAGCGCTGGGAGATCCAGAGAGAGCGTGTTTGAATTTGCCGCAGTATCAATATGAATGTAGTATATAATTTAACAGCTGGAATGACGGCTACATTCGTATATTGTGTGTGTGTCTCGAAAGTTACAAATGAAGCCACAATAAGCTTATGGAGCGAACTTGTCAATCATTTTGATGGATGACGCTGAGAAAACTCTGACCAATAAGAGGACAGTTGTACTCGCATACGACTTGCATAAACACATTTTGGTACGCTTTGAAATGTTGCAGTGTGAAAGCGAACCGAACCGAGAAAATGCAACATTGTAACAAAGTTAGTCCCTGTTTCGGAACAAAACAAATGATCGACACAGCAACTGCACAACTCTGAATCAAAAGCTGCATACACTGCAAGTATTTGACTTTGAAATTAACTGTACTACTGTATCTGTGCGACTGTCTAAACTGCAAGCGTGGGATTACACTGCAAGTGCATGACTTTGAATCAATTAAGCGGTCAGCACTGCAACTACATGAATTAAAATAAAACATCTGCACTGCAAGTGCACAACTTTGAATCAAAAAAGCTGTCTTCACTGCAAGTGCATGACTTTGAAACAATGAAAGTGTCAACACTGCAACCCTGTGGCACTGGCGACATAGGCGGTTGCCTAGGCCACAAAATGAAAGGGAGTGCACTTGAGGCAGGCCCGGTTCTCTCAAACGAAAGCAACAGCACCCTCAGTTGATACTCTAATATTATCATACTGGTGAAACTAATTTGACAAATGCTCCAGTGCACAGTGTTTCCGCTCTGGAGAGTGTCAAAGCGTTTCTATTTACGTGTTTTTGCAGCGTTGAGCAATGAAGCCAATCACATTTATTGATCTCTTGAATGCAATGGCCAATCAGAGGATTAAGTTAGTCAGAATCCACTATCTTGAATCCTCTCATTTAGAGCTGCACGATTAATCATATCGCAATCGCAATCGCGATGTCAAGCTTGTGCGATTATATGACGCAAAATGCTGCGATTTTATGAAATAAAATAATAATAATTTAATAAATAAATAAATACATGTGTGGACACGACAACCCATTTTCTGAGAGGTGTTTGCCCATTTTATACACCGCTAATAAAAAGAAGAGCAGTCAGTTTCAGTTTAGGCAGTGGCACGTGTGGCGCGCATGGTCATGTCATGACTTTTCCCGGTGTGCAGCGCAGAGAACGCGTAAAGATGGACTCGGAGCAAACGGGTCCTCAATGCACTTGGATGGACACATACACGCATTATGTCAATCAAAATACCCCTCTCGGCAAGTATTCTCGTAAACACATTCGGTTATAATTGAACGAGGTGAGAATTCGGATGTGAACATGCATTGGGTCTTACTCTTAAAGTGACAGCAACCTATAAATACCTGCTGTTGTCTGTCATGTAAATCAAACAACAAAACACAGCTTTAACAAAGATTAATCTATATTAAATTTATACAGTGAACAGTGTCATTTTACATTTAATTATTACATTTCTGTGCTTGAAAATTAATACTACAGTTAGACCTTATACTTTATTTGTAACTTTATGTAGTATTTATCTATGCTTGTTGTGATTGGTGTACAGTATTTGTTCTTTTTACAGTCTGTTCACTTGCCTTTAATAATGTATTACTTAGGCTAGTAGTTTATGCTGTGGTATCAGAATAGTTTAAGTAGGCTAAGTAATAAATGCAAAGTTAAGTTGCCCCCTATCCAAATTTTTTTTTGTGCTGATCCGAAAAATGATCCGATCCGTGACGTCATAACCACGATGTGATCCGAACCGTGAGTTTTGCGATCCATTGAACCACTACAGATTAGTAAAGAAACAAACATCTTAAATGGGATTATAACAAGTTTGCAGTAATGCAAAAATGTTATTTAATTTTGTAAAAATATTTTAATTTGAAAACGCTGTGCATTTGTTTGTTTTTGTTGCTATTTTGAGTTGAGAAATACACATTTCAGCATTATTAGTAATCTGTGTGTGCATTTTCATTGAGAACCAAGCAAGATGACTCATGATACTATTTGTTTAGTATATCGCTATCGCATATCGCAATCGCAATATTGACCTCAATAATCGCAATATGACATTTTCCCCAAATCGTGCAGCCCTACTCTCATTATAACAAACGAAGTGTAGACACAATGTAAGTATTCATTAGGCAGTGTAGACAGCTTCATTGATTATAACAGAACTTTGTGAGATAGCGATGAATTTAGTGGTTTAGTTATAAAGGGAGCGATGGCGATGAAATGAGTGGATTAGTTATAAAGGGGGCGCTCTTTGGAGTACTTTAGATTACAATACGTTTATGATAAAGTTGACATCAATGAAAAAAAAAGTAATGGGGGACATAATAGTTGACAATGTTGTGTTGGACTTGGACTAACTTTATCATGACGTGATTATAATCACCTTAACGTGTTAATTATGCATGACAGTGCTATCTAAAATCTTTCCTAGGGCACCAACAAAGCCTGGGACAGCCCTGACTGCATCTCCGTAATTTAAAATATTAAACATTTACACTGCAAGTGAGTAACTTCAAATCAATGCGGTTTACACTTCAAATGCGCAACGTGTAAGCATGTGACTTTGAATCTACAAAGCTGTTTACACCGCAAGTAAGCAATTGCGAATTGAACAAAACTAAGAAACCTTGTTTTAAAGGAACAATCACTCGCTTTCAGTGTAAGAAAGGTCTAAGACCTCCTCAAAGATGCATCAGGGACGCTGTAATGGAAATGACATTTCAGGAAATTCCAAAGCTATTTTTTTGGACTAAAAAGTGTGTGTGGGGGGGTGAATATAACAATGATCGCTGTTGTTGAACAGTCAGCATGTACACACATAGAGCTGCAAAAACACAAAAGATGGTGACATAGCAGGTGGATCAAAAAACCTATCAGCCAGTGAAACCATTACTTTAATCTTTCCATATTATTCCTAGACTGTGTTTCACCTATAAACAGCTCAACCGGTATTTTATGTCAACTGATCGAATCTACTCTTCATGTTTTCGGTTGGGGTTAATCTCCCTCTGTATTAGCATGTGACCTTCAACACTTCAGTTGCTGATTAGGCGGTTCTTGTATTTTTCACTCGCATTACACCGGAAAGACAGGTAAACAACTTTATGCAAGTTAAGTGGGAATAGACATGCTACAGCGCTCCACGAGTGAGGGCCGGTCATTCCAGATGACATGCATCGTTGCATTAAAACAGAATAAAATAAAGTTCAGCACACTGTATGAGAGAGATAACATTCCCTAACCAAAACCAGACCACAATTCAATTCAATGCCTGTATTTAATTGGCTCAGTGGCTTAAAGGAACAGTCCATCATTTACTCACCCTCATGTAGTTCCAAACCCGTATGATTTTCTTTCTTTCGAAGAACTCAAAAGGAGAAGTTTGAATAATGTCCAAGCTGCTGTTTTATGTACAGTAAAAGTAGATAAAGATCAGGGGCTGTCAAATCCCAAAAATGGAAAAAGCACCCAAAAAGCATCATAAAAGTTGTATATGAATCAACGTGTGAAATATTCTAGTTCCACTGAAGCTGATGCACTATATATCAGTACCACGTCGATTTTCAGCCTATATTAGAGATTAATTAATCTGATTTGTGATTATTTACTTATTATTAAATATCTTCAAATGGTAAATTATAATGTTGTGATGCCTAAATTCACTTTCAATGACATTTAAAATAACAGACTTTTATTTTTTAGCTTTTGTATTTAGATAAAATAGTATAGAACATTAATACCAGACAAAACATAAATATATAATTATTGGTTTACTCAGTATCAACTAAAATTTCGATATCTGTGCATTCCTTATTTTTTTAAGTGAATGGGTCATGACTGGGTTATTATGAGACATGTGAGAACAAATGATGTTTGGCATAATTGTGTCAAACCTGGTATGCTGCAACATTATGATGTTAATGATGACATCAAATTGTGTCTAGTGGTACTTTTATTATAGCAAATATGTGAGACAGAATGTGTTCTCCAATAAAACAATTAAAAACTGAACTTGAAGCCTACAAGTCACTATATTCTCAAGTTCTGCATTCAGTATGGAGTATAGCACTCGCAGTAGTAATAGTGTGTACACAGTAGGCCAGCAAAGATGTAAGGCAGTGTGTGAGGTAAACAGTAATCTGGCTGCTATTGTGTTGGCACTGGTCTGTGTGTATATGTGTGTACTGGCTCTCTGCCATCTCCGGCTGTGACCTTAGAGAAGGTGCAGAAATACGACTGACCTTCAGCATGCCTCAGTCAATCAACCCTCATCTGAAACACTACACAAGTCCGACCTTCATACATCAACACAAACACTAGGTCTCTAACAGCATTAGATAAGGCAACAAAGAACTCCTCCTTTAGATTCCCTGAAAGGTAAACACACCTCAAACTTTTAACACCTCAAAGTCAAGGCTAGGTGTTCATTTAGTGGGAATTTGTCCCAAAAAGCTTGTTCAGTTCATTTATTTTCATATAAAAGTGGCGATGTAGCATTAGCAACCGCAAGAACTGACACATAACTGCTCACAAAAGTATAGTAAAAGAAGGGATTAAGAATGCGTCAGCAGAAACATTCCCGAGCCCAGAGTGGAAAAGCTAAACTCAAACACTGACTCAGCAAAAAAAAATAGCTGCTAACTTTAGTTCAGCGAGTCGCCAACCCCCCCTCGAGCACCATCCCCACGACTCCGCACTGCCATATTATCCAGAACATTATTTTGATTGTGAATTTCCTTCCATTGCACATCTGCTGAGCTGCCCTGAACTCAGAATATGCTTACGTGCCATGTCTAAATACAAAACACAGTCAAAGGAATATGCAATATCGACATAATGGGAGACTGCTTGGGGAACCGAACTACACAGACCACAAAAACAGACACGAAAGCAGCTGGGGGGGAAAAAAATATGACGAGGATAAATTGGTGGTGAGCACTATTTTTGGGCCTTTTTGCCATTTTTATTGATAGAACAAATGAGAGATCACAGGAAATTATTCGAATTTGAGCCACTCACATATAAGCACAACTGCATGTGCACTGCATTCTAGTGGCCGGTTGCATAAACTGCTAAGACTAGTCTTAAAGTCATCTAATTTTTTTCTTCAAAACTGGTCCTAACTTTGTAAAGTCAGTTACATAAAAAGGTAGATCGGTCTAATTTGAATCCGAAAAGTAGGACTTGTTAGCCCAAACTAACTGCTAGTTGGTCAACCTAGATCTTAAGTTTATGCAACCAGCCACAGGTCATGTCTCCGACTGTTAGTGAGCACTTTTGTAGTACAGAGCCTCAAAAGGGTCATGGTGATGAAAAAAATAATTTGGAGGAAATAGGAGATAGGATGAAAAATTACATTTCAATGCTTTTGTGCTTGGACCATAGACTGTAAAAAAAATATGGACGACACACTTTCACTCTCTTCCATTGTAGATAAGTGATGCTGCCAATGTCCAAATATGGCACTGACATCTTGGAGCCCAAGTCTGCACAGTAGTGAACTCGGAGCCCGAGTCTGAGCAGTTGTGAGCGTGAAGTGTAGCCACAGTATCAAGGCCCCGCCCACACTCCCGCAGAATCGTTCAGTACAGTTTAATGCAGTACAACTGATTATGTCGGTGTGAAATGAACAGTTATGGAAACAGAGAAATTAAATTTGAAGCTCCAATCTCCTCCCGAAAAACCTGAAAAAAGTCTGTTGGTGCCTCAGTGACTACATCTGATGTGAGTTCACTTATGTAAGTTCATAAGTGAACTTACATCAGCAAGATAAAAACTACATAAAGACAGAAACAATTTTTGGAAAAAAAATGATTTGTAGTGTAATTTGCATTGTATACTGCATCCAGGGGACAAAATGGAAATTTTCTCGGGGAACGCAAAAGTCTTCGTGAGAACAAAGTTTCTTGGGGGAACGCAGAAGTCTTGTGCGAAAATGCAAAGTTTCTTAGGGGAAGACAAAAGTTTTAGGAGTGAACAAAAAAGCTTTGAAAGAAATTTCTCACATCATTTTTCTATCACCATGTTGCCCTTAGGGCTCTGTATTAGAATGAATGAATGAATGAATGAATGAATGAATGAATGAATGAATGAATGAATGAATGAATGAATGAATGAATGAATGAATGAATGAATGAATGAATGTTTCAGCAATATTGGCTCCATTCTTCATTCTTTTTTTTATTATTACTCAATGTTTGTTTAATTGCAAAATATCTGAAGATTACTACATTCTATTATTTTAATCGAATTAGCTAATTAAATTAAAACGTGAAAAAATATTAATAAACTTAGATTTAAAATAGCATACTCAATATCATATTTTATATTCTTATTTTATTCTTATCAAGAACGAATATTGGTTTTGATTCTGGTATTGATCCTGACTACTAAAAATCTTGTGATTTGTGACAACACCCATAATACTTAACATTTTTACAAAACCACATTACCATCTTCATCGATACATGTTTATCGATGCAAACTATAACTCACTGTATGCTCTGGAAGCGTTTATACAAAAGGCCTCTAGCCTTTTTTTTTGGTCTTTGTCTGCGAGACACAGAAGAACACCTCAGCCCTCATAACCTCAATAATGCATGAAATGCGCTGCAGCCCGCAGACTGAGCTCTCCGAATGCTTTAAGTATTTATCGCGAACAGAACGCTATCAGAGCCGTTTCTAAATGGGCCTTCCCTGCCAGCTCTTTTTCGATTATGTTTGTGGGGATGAATGACCACCTCAATGTCGTTGTTTTTGTTGAAACGCAGACAAGAACCTGCTATGCACCTGCCCAGCTATGTCTATATCCTAGCGACAGAGCTGCAAGTACAATTAAGCCCATCGACGCTAAATTAATCTGAGCACATCTGTGAATGGCTGATAATCTCTGTGACCTATGGAGCGTTATTACCACCGTGACTAGCACAAAAACAACCTCACCCAAGATGGAGGAGGGCTAGTGGTCGACCAAAATACCTGAAATAATGCAGTTTTTACAATGGAACCAAAAGGTATTTGTACACCTAAAAATGTGTAACAGAAAAGAAGATATTTTAAAGAATGTCTCAAACAATAATTGTCAACTGGGTCCAATGTAGTTTTGGATCGCAACATTCTCGATATCTTCATTTGTGTTACACTGAAGAAAGCCAGTGATACAGATTTAGAAAGACATGAGGGCTATGAGGATCAAACCTCTCAACACTTCCCTTTCCATCCAGCACAAATAAAGGAGGGGAGGAGATGTAGATGAGAAAAGCAGTGTGGAAATCAATCCATGCTTGTTTTCTTAAATTTGTTTTCAATTTCAAAGGCCGGTTTGCAGTTTCAGCAACCCTCTCGTCTCAATAACATCAGTCTGAATGGGATAGAGGGAGCACAAGAGAGCAAGAAAGGAGAGAAATAAAGAGGCGGAGAGAAGAAGAGAAGAAGAGAGGGGTCCCCCTCTGTGTTGGCCAGCTTCCAGTGAAAGCTGTTCAGAACATGGGAAACATGGTGTCACAGCACAGTCCAATCAGCTCGTCTGGCCTGCGGTTTTCCCAGCGAGTACCGTCATGAGCGCTCCTCTCCTTCTACGGGTCCGCTTTCACTAGCATGCCTCCGGGAACAACAAACTCACGCTGCCAAAGCACGACCACACACGCACAAACACACACAATGGCAGATGCAAACGCATACACGCTCTCGTGAATGCACAAATACTACCCCCTACTTTTTTTTTTAGACCCGACTTTGCCAAAAACGGCAGTAGGATTAGTCAGCAAAGCAGTACATGATGACTCACTGGCTGGACGTGACATAAAAAGACGCCAAAGGCTAATGACAGCTAAAAAAAAAAAAGACAACTATATTAACTTCAACAAGAACGTGACCAAAAATGTATGCACCTCTTGAAGGAAAGAACAATCAAGATCTTGTATTGACAATGCAAGAGTCAAGCACTCTGTAAAGTCTACTCCAGCACATCCCAAAGACTTTCAATGAATTTAAGATCTGGACTCAGAGGTGTCAATTCATGTGTGAAAATGATTCTTCATGCTCGTTCACATCACTTATCTCAGATTATCGTTCTTAATTATGTAGTACTATGGCGGATTCGGATAACAAACCAAAAGCAATTTTTTCTCGCATTTGGATTTTGAAGAGAATCAATTCGCTACATGCAAAGTTACTTCCTGGATTCCGATAAGCCCGCTTGGGCATTTCCATTCTATAGTGTATGCTGTTTTCCGTTGATGAATGAACAAAACTTTGTAGAGTGACTGCCTCCCATCCAATACATCCCAATAAGCATTGTGCTGTTACTTTTGATATAAAACAATAGGGCTTTTTACACTTGAAATAGTTAACCCTGGGTCATTCTAAACCCTGGGTAAACGGAATCCTGGGTTATCTTGCTTAATGTTTCACACTGCTCATAATTTTCTGGTGTTAACAATTAATCCTGGGCCTAAAGCTGACATTGTTCATTCCTTAAACCTGGGTTAACGTTCTTATTTGCATATTTGCGGTTTCAGTGTCATTGATTGGATAAACATAGAACGCAACCCGTTTACATATCTCAAGCATTGCGCATCATCGTATTGCTGACTATACTATCTAGTTTATACTGAATGAACATTTCAGACTACAAAGGTAAGAATGAAACGGTCTCTTCACTCAAACTGTCACCTTTTCTGTCAGCATTTGACATTTTTCCTTTCAAACGCTGAATTTACTGACAATGCAAGGTGTTACCGTGACTGTCCAAAGCATGTGAATATGAGGCACGTGATTGGTTGTCTGTTGCAGTGCTAACCCTGCTCTAGAGTAGGGTTTCATAACCCCAGGCAAAAAGCGGTGCTAAACCTGCTTCTAAATTACAAGTGTGAAACGTTCCTTAACGGTTAAAAAGGGTGTTAAGAACGAAAATAACACGGGGTTAAGCACAGTGTGAAAAGCCCTAAAGTCTCAGCTTTCGAATTCTGTCAATTTTATAACTCAATTCAAACAATAAATACCGTTTTGGTGCCCAGAAGGAACAGCATTTGGAACATCACAAGGTATGTTAAATGTTATAGAACGACTTAATGTATCATGTCTCATGTAATCGCTCAATCAGTGTTAAAAAAAAAAGCTGAACATTACTTTCTGTGTCTGATGTTCATTAAAGCTGTTAGCTGCCTGTCAAGTTGGGCAAAGGAACTAGAAATAAAAAAAGAACAAGAGATACTGGGAAGATAGCAATTGCATTTTATAAGCGAACCAATGTCAAATAACAATACAGACATATGAACTTTTAAACAAAGACAAAAATATCTTGTGTAGAAACGGATAATCCATTTTATTTATGATCCATTTCTTTCACTGTTGGTAATTGGTTGGGAAAGTGAAAACTGATGGTACAACTGAATTTTGCTGAGGAGGAACGCAACAGTGCTCAGCTGTTGTTGTCACAGTGCTGAAATTTAAACATCTTTTTCATCTCGTCTTACATTTGAACAACTAAATTAATGTTAGGCCTGACTATATTATGATTATAAACTATTACACTAATTTGAAGATACCGCCACACCAACAAGTGACGTTTCCCCGGAAGTTTTCTAGCTGGCTTATATTATTGCAGAAGTTCGTAAGAATATTCTGTGCACATAGCGGATTCTAAACCTTGGTCACGTGACTGTCATCCTCAATATAAGAAACAACATTCCAATGATTATGAACTTGTTTGAACTTCCTGGATAAGACAGATTGCTATCAGACATTTCTGGATGGATCCTGTAATTTGGAATCAGCATGAGATCAGTAGTTTAAATCTTGTATCTACCAGAAGCATAAATAATGCACAACATATTTCCCAGAGACTTGTTGGACCAATGACTCAGACACCAGCGGAAGTTACAGACTGAAGTAACTTAGGCAAAAAAACTATGCTTCTACTCATTGACTCACCAACTTCCATTTTCCCCCCCTTCTATCTCTGATGCAGGTCATGTAAATCCATAATACGCACATTCCAGCATGACAGATAATGCATCTCTCCATAATGGAGGTCTTGGATGCATTTGGAATGAGTATCTGTGTGCGGACGTGTGTTTAACAGAGATAATACCTCAGTGTAAGTGAAAGTCCTGGATTAAAAAAGAATATACGCCACCTGATTGCTCGCAAAGATAAAGCAGACCGGTAAATGAGGGATTGAGATGTTTTAGGTGGGCTGAGGTCTCAAATCGTACCATCAGCACTGGATGTTCTGTTTTGCTAAGATCAGAATTTTTTTTTTTCTTTTTTTTTTTTCTCAAAAGCTAGTTTGTCTACACCATTCTTATAGAAAAATCTCCAAAAAAGACAAAACAATGTGCTTTAATAATATATATATATAAAATTGATCTGAACATACAAACTGGATTTTATGTGATAAAACAATAAATAAAACTTGATCGTCAGAGCAAGTTAATTAAGAATAAGAATGTTTAATAAAATATTACAAACAGAAATGTTCTGTTGTCATATATATTTTCATATTCTTATATATTTTGTTTTATAATATATATTTTATTTAACATCGTACACTGATTTTGTTCACAAATTTTCACAAAAACAACTAGAAATGTTTATTAAATTAAACGGTCAATTTTGATTTTATGTTGACTTTAATGTACAAAATGCACAAAATGATAAAGAAAAAAGTCTTGATATGCTTCTACACATGTAAAACAAAGCACAAGAAATACAGATATGATTAATTTTATGTAATAACTAAAACAAAATGATAAAATTTATGGAAGACCGGAGTCACAAAGCCCTTTTCAGTATGTCGATATTTATAGTGATTTGTTTCTGCGCGGAGAGGTTCAAGTCTGTTTAATTATGCTGTAACTCCCAGGATGCACAATGGTCTTTTTAAAAGCAAGTTGTTTGAAATATTCTCTGGCTGATGGCCAGGGAAGCCATCAGTGTCAGATGTACATATCGGCCTGCCAAAAGAAATAGTCCAGCTGAACTGAAGGCAAACACCTCAAACAATCCTGCACAGACTGATGACTATAACGTCACAGGGTAACTTTGGGAAATCATACAGATACAAGAGCGATTTACCAAATTATGTTGATTTAAGGAGCGAGAAGAACAACCACAAAGGGTCGAGAAAAATACCCTTTGACCACCAAAGGATGAAAAAGTTGGAAGTAGCACAATAATAAGTGTAAAATGCGATTGCGTCGATATAAGCCAGGTGTGACATTCCCATAAATAAGCAAAAAGGCTTCTCCGCTAGCCTGCTATTTTCATTCCCTCTTGCTGAAATTCACCTGATATATTCGGCCTTCTGATCTCCTCGGATCTGTCTCTGATATCCCGCGGGACCGAGGAGAGCACATCCTCTGCCCGGCTGCTGTTAGGACTAATAACAACACCAACATCCCGCCAATCTCTCTTCACTGCAAGCTAGGCCAGCCAGCCAGGGGCCAACACACACACACACGCACATACACACGCATCTGACCAAGTACAGTCCATTTTCAGACACTTCCTGCTAAAAATAATTACCCTCCTGGAGACAGAACCTCGCTGGAGGCTGCACAGACATTTTATAAAGAGAGAGAACAAGGGGATGAGGAAGTGCTGGAATCGAAGAGGCAGTATTACAATTAATATGAATGGAAACTTGGACTTTTTTTTGTTTGCTTTTTATTTATTTATTTATTTATTTTAGCAANATTGACAAGCTGGATCCAAACTAACAATTTCCTCCATAACTAAACCAATACCACTCTTTAGGTCACAAGAACGAGAGATTTAAGATGGATATATACAGCTCTGGAAAAAATTAAGAGAACACTTAACATTGATTTCTGAACTTGGAGTGGTCTCTTAATTTTTTCCAGAGCTGTAATATATATATATATATATTTATTAA
>RJVU01007007.1:6813725-6830513 GCA_003731715.1 Anabarilius grahami | reverse complement strand
ATTTTCATGATTTATCAATAATTAATGTGGTTCAGATAACATAATATTTTGAGTTTCTGTTGATTAAAGCAATCGCCTTCATTTTATTAACTCACATTTAGAATTTCAATAAACTCAAAATTAAGGCAACCAGGTAACTTTTTTACAGTGTGCATTTATACATATATATATATATATGTGTGTGTGTGTGTAAAAAGCATTCATTTTTTATTTCCACAAAATTCTTATTTTTAAATAGATTTTGACCAAAAATTTTACATGAATATTTTTGTTTCAATTGAATTGGTAGCATTGACACTAATTAAGACTCTACTGAAAAGAAATATCACCTTTTTGAGCCATTTCAGAATAAATACAGATGTGGAATATAATTAAAAGCCTGGAGGAAAAATATAAAAACAAAAAAAATAAACAAATACTGAAATATGGAACATCATTAAAATCTGGGGGAAAAAATATTTTATAATTTAGCTAAATCATCATGACCTACATTTGAAGAACCACCAATGTTTTGCCATATGTACGATCAGTGCTAACGATAGTGCTCATACCCCCGTGAACAAGCAAATTTGGAGGTCTGACCCTTCCCCAAATCCCACCCCCAGTCTGTAGCGATATAAGCGTGAGCCATCGGCAGAACAAATCAGCAGAGTAGCACCGGGGTCACCATTTCTCCACCCCCCCAACATCGAAATCCATGTTAGTCTCCCTCCCCATGGGCACCATTTGAAAGCTTAATATCGTTTTCCAGCCACTAACGGCATCTGGCTTCCATTTCCACTCCTCCTGGAGGTTTTCAGGTCACTAATAATAACTGTTTCAGGCAAAAGTGAAAGTTCAGCCAAAGTCTAGCTCCAAGCCAGATCAGGGAGCCCTGCTGCCGCTGAGTGTGAGGTGGAGCTGCCCGGTTCCCTAGACACCGAGGGCCCCCGCAGAGGATTTTGTTTTGTTTGGGTTTTTAAAGTGCTGAGCCCAGGCTGGCAAGGGACGTCTGGAGTAAAACCCAAAAGTGTGTATGTGTGCGAGAGCGAGGCAGAAGGGAAAAAGTGCGGACAGGAGGTTAAAGGGTCTCCTGATTATTTCCCATTCTCACAGAGCACTTAAACCACAGCTGGGTGCAAACTCTTAGCCATGGCTACCTGAGACTCTCCAAGAATAGTAATGGAGCAAGACGGCACTCGAAAAGTTCTGAGGTGAACTGTTCCGGAAACTTTGAGACGTTCCCGAAATGCTGTCTTTCCCTCCTAACCTTCCAGACCTTCCTACTAGGGAACTGCAGAGAGTTGGTCTAAAATAAGTGTCTCCAAAACCTCACCTTACTTTGACTGCCCTTACTTAGACCAGACAATAACTGTGAGGAGCAAATTGAACGTAATATTTATTTTCTCAGAAACGGCTCTAAATTCTTCCGACCCAAAAAAAGTTCCTTGCTCTGAGCTTCAGTAACACTCTCTTCCCCTGTTCTGTGCTGAAACAGAAGAGGATCCAGAGAGATCTGGTTTATGTTCCCCTGTTATGAAGATTAACCTTCTTTATGGACACAATTACTCATCCATACAGGATAAGACTGCGGCTAAATTAGGAGCCACCATCATATCACATAATGTACTGAGCATCTGGGGCTCCTCAAGAATAAAAACTCCTCTAACAGTTTCCAACGAAAACTCCTGGTTTTACAGACACGCTATTCTCATTAGATTATAAAGTCTAAGTGAGTTTACATGACTGTGCTTACGAAAACAAAAAACTATATAGAGTACTGTTCAAAAGTTCGGAGTCAGTAAGATTTATTTTTATAAAGAAATGAATACTGTTATTCAGCAAGGATGCATTAAATTAATCAAAAGTGACAGTAAAGACATTAATAATATTATAAAAGATTTCCATTTTAAATAAATGCATTTATATTATAAATAAATACAGATTTTTGAAGGATCATGTGACACTGAAGACTGGAGTAATGATGCTGAAAATTCAGCTTTGTCATCACAAATATAAATTACATTTTAAAATATATTCAAATAGAGAATTTAAAAAAATTGTATATTATGACATGAATGGTGAGAAAAGGTACAACTTTCATAGGTTTTATTTTTCATATTACAATCACGGTTAGCTAGATTTATGATTACATTTAGATTTGGGTTGTATATGGTTTTGTACAACCCAAAACATGCAATGTCCTAAAATTTTGCCGTCTTATATGAATTATTAGCTTCTTATGAATCAAGGTTGAAAAACTCCTTAAAAAAAAAGTTGGGAGTCAGGTGGTCCCTAAAACAGCCTAATTATTCAATATTTCCTTAAAGGCATAGTTCATAAATAAAAAATTTAAATTTTGTTCATTACACGGTCATCATTCCCTATCCTGCGGAGCACAAAAGAAAATATTTTGAAACAAAAAAACAAAAAAACACTGGATCCCATTGAATTTCATTTTATACACTGAAATTAAATATTCTATACATTAAATTTCATCTTTTGTGTTCCACGGGGGAAAAAAGCCAGGTTTGGAATAACATAAGGGTGAGTAAGTGATGAAAAAATATTCTGCTCTCCTATAAGAATAATAAGTTGACTAATTTTTAAAGTACCTTTGCACATTGCTTAAGTCAACAAGCCACAAGGCCTCAAAGCAACTTTATACAAACTACTTTTTAAAATTCTGATTACAAACCTTTATACATTAAACAAATTAGGTAAATGCCCTGTAACAAAACGTACAAAGGTTGCTGCGCATGTGCCCTTCCTTCCACTTCTTATTGAGGAAGGCTATTTATATCTCTAGCATTACACACACGGCACAAGGTTAAAAAAAATTGGCATAAAATTGGAGTCTGGAGTGGAACTGTTTCTGCGTCTGCTGGTTAATCCATTCATTTAGTCACAAAAACACCTGTTTGTGCTCGAGACAGCAAAGTTAAACAACAGTCCAGATGTCTCTCGACAGAGTGCGCTCAAAGGAAGTCGCCGCACAAGACCGTCGGACAAAAGAGTGTGTCACCTTACGACAGGTATCCTGATACAGCCGTAGCACTTTCTCAGTTGGCAATCAAACCGAGGCTACATGCCAACCAGAGAGTCTGAATGTGAAACGACAGAATTAAAGTGCAGGAGAAACAGAGCCCCCCCCCGCTTCCCAAAAAAAAGGGTTGGCATCTTATGTAACCCAACACAAATGTGATTCATCCTTCATGTGGACACAAAAGCTACAAACTTCCCTCTCTTCCCGCAAACAGTCATCAACGTCAACAATCCGCAAACCTCCGACTGCACAAAAACTCTCGGTTGCTGTTAGAAATACCTACTGGCAACGCGAAACACAGACCACAGCTGACCTACTTATTCACACCTGATTATGCTGGCACACTACACACGACGCAATATGGCGCTACATCCTCCGGCCCATGCCACGGTCAGCAACAACGCAGGGCTGTTTCAGCAGTCTGAGTACATTTACAGCTGACGGCCGCTGATGGAAACTCCGGCTTTTCAATCATCTCTCGCAGTGAGCGGTAAGAAAGCGAGAGAGAGAAGGAGAGCGAGAGAGATAAAGGGAGAAAGAGAGGTGTGCGCCTCCTCCTCGCCTCAGCTGAAATGGACTGTTCATAGCCCCCTAAGAGCTGGGCTTTTATCAAACATGGCATGTGAGTGAGATTCCAGCCTCTCGAGTCTCCCACACATTAACAGTTCCGACTGCGAGTCTTCGGCCGCTGCCGCCGCGTGCGATCGATACTCTGATATTTAAAGAGCAAATACAATCTCTATTTTTCAAACAAAATCTTGCCCAGTAAATTATCGAGCGAGGGACGATGTCTGCCTGCTGTTTGGATTGAATACAAGATCATGACGAGTCATTTTGTGTTAGATAAATAGCGGTTTGGATTCACTGTTAGCCAGTTTTTACCAATAACTCGCAGTTGAAATGAACATGAAACGGTGTTCGCAAACAATTTTAGTTATGTAACGCAACGTATTCTGAGGATAACAAAATTACAGTGTAGGGCAGGAAAAGTGACAGGTGGCATCAGTTCTGAGAGTTAGCTAATAGTTTCATCAATAGTTTGAGGGTGAAGTCAACAAGAAACATTTTTCGCAAACAATTTTATGCAATACAGAGATAATAAAAAATTCAATGATTTACAACGATAAAGGGGACAGTTTAGTGGTGTCAGTTTAGAGATGGAGCAGTTTGTTACTTTATGAATAAACGTCAAAGGCATTTGTATCTTTCGAACAACTTGCACTCATCACTCACATAAAGACCTGATTTTAAGGAGGCAAAGTCGCCAATAATTAGCAGTCAGGTTTAGCGCTAGCTAGTTTCAACATTTGTGATTAAATTCAACATAAAAGTTTTCAAGTGTTCGCAAACATTTTCATAAACAGTTTTAAACTTCTGTAATGTGACATTACCAGTGTTGGGGAAAGTTACTTTTAAAAGTAATGCATTACAATATTGCGTTACTCCCTAAAAAAGTAACCAACTGCGTTACTTAGTTACTTTTTTTATGAAAAGTAATGTTACATTACTTTTGCGTTACTTTTTCTCACCTTGGCTGGGGTTGTTTGTTTGTTTTTTAATAACAATAAAAAAAGTTATATTTTTGGCAAATGTTAAGGTTCTTTCACACCAAAAGAGAAATTGAATAAGCCTCAGGCTGAAGGAAATGCATATTTACACCTGTACAGTAGAGGGCGCAACTCAAATAAACCTTTCAGCTGTGCTGATATTCTGGATTGAAGAAGAATAGGATACGGGAGAAGGAAGTTCAACACTCTTATTTCTAAATATAATCTAAAGTAATTTTTGCTTTTTAGTATGGTTGAATTGGATCATTGAAGGTCAGCAGCAAAGACATGGTTAATTAAGTGAGGTTAAATACATAAAGTATATTTGTGTAATTTTATATATTTAATTATTGTAGGTTTGCATAAAATTCTGAGATTGCATTTCACTGTTTTTATTAATTTTGAGGAGTACTGAATGTTTTCGTGCAAGTGAGATGAGCAAATTCATGTTCACATTTAGCCTAGAACTGCAATAACCATCATATTCACACAACGCCTCTGCACTTACCCTATTTCTCTCAACATGGGGACAGGAGAGGTGTAAGTCAATAAATGTGAAAACAAAGTAACTTGCATTACTTATTTGAAAAAGTAACTTAGATATTTTGTTATTAATTGAAAAAGTAATAATGCGTTACTTTACTAGTTACTTGAAAAAAGTAATCTGATTACATAACTCATGTTACTACATAACTCATGTGTTACTACCCCCAACACTGGACATTTCTTGTCCACTTTGATAAAGATTACAAAAGATTTTTTAACATGCACAAATTAATCTTCCAAATTAAAACCAAAGTTTGAATCATTCACCACACGTTCAACATTAAATTTGCAGAGAAATCAAAGTTATAGTAACCCAAGGGTTGCTGTAAGCTGCATATTGACCACTGGTGACTAAAGCAGACAACAACGAGATAAAAAAGCATCCAGACACAGGAAGATGCACCTCATTAGTTTTATGCACAGTAAAGTCACAGGCTTTGTCTAGGCCTT
Source organism: Anabarilius grahami (assembly GCA_003731715.1). Classification (NCBI taxonomy): domain Eukaryota; kingdom Metazoa; phylum Chordata; class Actinopteri; order Cypriniformes; family Xenocyprididae; genus Anabarilius; species Anabarilius grahami. The sequence goes on along the minus strand of RJVU01007007.1, from coordinate 6,824,945 downwards.
TGATCTCCGCGGTTGTGATTTTTTAAACATATCTGCAGCGAATTAGGGTGGTGCGGCAGAGCCTCAAAATGGCAGCAAAGACTGGAATTAAAAACATGCTCTTCTCATCACAGAGTTGGTGAATCTTGTCTGAAAACAATAGATCGGGTTGCAGTGTGAAATGTTCAAAGAAGGGCAATCACAACAACAAATGCTAGCGTGGGCCAGCTAGGTTTAAAATGGCTGCTTTGACAGAATCTAAACCTAAAACCTGCATAAAAGCACTGGGGGGAAAAAAAGAGAACAACAGTCATAATTTATTTTTGAACACTGAACAAAAAGACAGTCGTAATGATTTTTAAGAAGTATAAAATCGGTTTTGAGTGACAATATACAAAAAGACCATTTGGACTAAACGTCCCTTTAAGTATCCCGCTTTATCTATCTCTCTCTCTCTCTCTCCTTCGCTCAGGAAAGAGGGCAATCGGAGCAGATCTCTTTCCCATGGCTCTTAATTCAGAACTACTTCCCTCAAACTCTTTCCAGATGTTTCTGAACAGAAGCAAATAAAACGCTGTTCTAACCTTTTTCCACAGTCTATCACAGTAATAACCTGACGCATTGTTTTAACACTATTTTACATAAATATTATTCAGCAGTCCATTTTTCCCCGTTCAAGGCTTTAAGGAGTTTTTGAACGGCCACCAGAAAACAAATGTTAAAGCCCAAAAAGGAAGTGAAGTTTTTTTTTTTAACAAATTTAAACATTTTAATTTGTAGTTTTGATGTTACAATTGGTGATCGGACAGGTTTAAAGTCAACATGAACTGCCATTTAAACCCATTTTACTTCCTTAATCTGACGCATTTCCAAATGAAACTGAATATTCAACAATAAAAACTGGAGGTCAGAACTTTTTATCCATGATGAATTGATTAGGCCAGACCGAATGTGAGCAATTGGGCTATTCGTTAACATTACCAAATAGCCAGTGCGGCCTTAGTGATGTCAGCAGCAAAGGAAAATCGCTTCAGAGGAAAGCTGATTTAAAACATTACAAACACAAACATTTCTTCATTCAAAATAAAATGCACAGATAAATCATTCACAATAAAGCCAGAAACATCCATCAAGAAAGCAAAAAGGGTCTATTTGATTTTTATGTTGACTTAAAACAAAGTTTAATACAGAAAGTCCATTATAGTGCCATTAAACTTTAGTTGTCTTCTGCAGTTTACTCTTTTTCTCAATTAAGTTGTTGTAAAACAAATCAGAAGCGTTAAATTCCTTCAAACTAGAAGAATTTCCAGAGTGCACAGGCACGCAGACCAAACACGCCATAAAGTATGATCGAAAGGAAGCGAGAAAGAGAGAAAAAGAGAGGAAGAGAGAAGGGGTGGGAGGGGCGAGCGCTCTCATCCCCTCCTCCAACTTGGGTTCTATTTGAAATGGACGGCTAATTATGCTGGTGGCGTCAGAGTTCTGGCTTCCCTGTGTGGGGCGGGAGGGGAGCGGCCCCCCTGTGAAACCCCAGCCCTCAGACACAGCGAAAGGGGGCAGTCAGTGAGGTAATGACCGTGTGTATGAGCGTCTGAGAGAGGGTGACGGAGAGAGAAAGAGAGAAAGAGTGTGCTGGCACATGGCCCTCCCCCTGATTCCCATGGCCACTGAATTCTTCCTGCCATCTTTATCTCCAGCAACCGAGTGCAGACCGATCAGTAAAGGAAAGAGGGGTCAACATGCACACAACAGCCTATAAAAAGCACTCCCTTAAACACTTTCATTAACTATTTAGCCACTTCATATTACATAGTCCAGTAAAAAAAAATCTATTTAAGCACGTATGTGCATATTTAAATATATTTAAGCACACTGAGTTTCATCTAATACATTGGGGGCCGGTGAACTGCCTTAGGAACAGATCGATTACCTCTTTAGACCGAATAAAAATACATCACCATCAAGTACTTATCACACAAGAACCGAGTTCCCTTTAAAGGAGTTATACTCCGGCCACCATCGCTAGTCTACTATGATCATATGAGATGGTAGACAACTACAGAGAGAAAACAACGCTTCTTATTTTAGATTACAGCACCTCCCGGAGTAGGTAATTCAAATACTGTAGGATTATCAGTGTCTGGGCTGATCTGGTTCTAGAAGAACAAAGGTGCTCAAGTACCAGATCTGACATCACTAACCTATTCTTTTTAGTGACAAACATGGCTCTGTTTTTTTAACCAAAGCAAGGCAACAGACTGAATCTCCTGTCACACGCAGCAAAGGAAATTGTAATGTGAAATCACTACAGACAACTCAATACTGTGCATGTAATATTCTTCATGTCTTTACAAATATGAAAAGGCTATTGAAGGGTTAGTTCACCCAAAAATGAAAATTCTATCATTAATTACTCACCCTCGTGTCATTCCAAACCCGTAAGACCTTCGTTCATTTTCAGAACACAAATTAAGATATTTTTGATGAAATCCGAGAGGTATCTGACTCCTCCATAGACAACAATTTAACCACCACTTTCAAGGTCCAGAAGGGAAATAAAGACATTGTTGAACCTTCAAGCGTAATTTTATGAAGCGACAAGAATACTTTTTGTATTCGCCAATAATGACTCTGAGTTCTGATGTAGAACCTGGAAGCGCTGGACGTAAACAGCGTAAGAGAATGCCAAAGAAGAGAAGAAATTGTTAAATAATTGTCGTTATTTTTGTTCTGTTTTTGTGCACAAAAAGTATTCTCCTCCCTTCAAAACATTAAGGTTGAACCACTGCAGTCACGTGGACTATTTTAACAATGTCTTTACTACCTTTCTGGATCTTGAAAGTGGTGGTTAAATTGCTGTCTATGGAGGAGTCAGAGAGCTCTCGGATTTCATCAAAAATATCTTAATTTGTGTTCCGAAGATGAACGAAGGTCTTACGGAATGACATGAGGGTGAGTAATTAATGACAGAATTTTCATTTTTGGTGGACTAACCCTTTAACACACACAAATCACACACACAAACAAGTCAGCTCAAGTCTAATCTGAAAATGTTTTTTTTGTCCCACATTATATTAAGGCCCTGTCCCAAATTGTGGTCTTGTGGACTTCAGGGTCAGTCACACTACACTTTTCATTCCATTGACTTCCATTCATACGCATGCGAAAGCGTCAGACCGCAAACGCAAACTCATGAGAAAAGTTTTGCATTTCGCTGCGTTCCAAAGTTTAAGTTGCCGAAATCTGAGATGAGAATTCGCAGACGTGTGACCAGCAGAAGATCGACACATCACGGCGGGACCTCTTGGCTGAATTAAAAGAACAATATTTTTACAGTAAAGTCGAGTAGATTGTATATTTTTTACATTTTGAGTGTATTACTATTTGTTGAATTCATGTTTATAAAAAAGACGCTGCAGAGCGTGACGTGATATCACGACCGTTGCAATGTCCGAAGACATTTCTCATGCTCAAAGTGTAGTGTGACCACGGCTTTACAATGGCCGCCACATGCGCGTGTCCGTTAAGTCCACAAGAGGTGTCCCATTTGTCATTTTAGGTTTCAGAAGGTTGCTCGCGAGCAACCGATATGCGCCCTCCACAGCGGACTTCTACCCAACAGTCAAAGCGGCATTACGTCACAAAAGTGTGGACTCAAGATCGCGAGGGCTTAGGGTTCCAGTTGGGACAGGGCCTAAGTGTCTTTAACTACTATGTACTAACATTTAAATTAATCAATTGATACAATGCACTTACTATGTAAATACATGTTTTTACATTGCACATCTAAAAAATTAGAAAATACCTGCATGTAAATACACAGCTGTAATTGATTTCTGTAATTACTTTTATAATTACACTGTTGTTATACCATTAACCATAACACCAAACCTGTCCTTAACCTTACCAGTGTCACACCTCAATAGCAGCAAGTGTTTTTGCAATACAACATTAAAAAAAAAAGAAAAAAAAAAAGTACATTGTAAGTACATTGTTCTATGTTTTATGTAAGTACATATAGTGTTCAAGACACTTAATATAAAGTGTGACCATTTTTTTCTCACAAGTGCAAGACGCTCAAAGGGCCTTGTAGAATTTATTATGAGTCTAAATTGTGAAATTAGACAAATACAAGAGCCAATTGAAGTGTTTTACTTTGAGGCTAAATTTGGAGAGGCCACATGCAAATATGTGTGTTGTTTTGGGGCCTCGTATAGTTGGCTTAGTTTTGAAGTGGTCAGGATCCGAGTCTTGTGTGAATGTGTGGGGTGGGCTCCACAGAGACGCTGTTGTTCTATTCATCTTTCATGTCAGCATTAAAACCATGCCTAAAAGTAGTTTACCCGCATTTTCGCAGACACGTGGCGACATTCCTACTTACTTTTTAGGGACTTTCCCCTTTCTTTCGAATCCAGTCAGGTGTCAGTCAGACAGTTACTAAAACCTCAAGTCAAAATACAGGTGCTCAATTCAATAAGTGATGTTTGTGGGGGTTTTTTGTTTTGTTTTTTTAAGAAAATACTCTATCTGCAAGTTAAGAATCTCCTCAAAAATATATCAAAGCATGCATCATTCCTTAATAAAGTGTTTACCAGTTAATTATCTAAATATTGCAATGATATCACAACTAATGTAAAGCATCCAAACTTGCTGAAACTCTTCACAGGCATATTGTAGAAGATCTCTAAGATACAACAGTGCCAATCATACCGAAATCGAAATTGCAACAGATTACACTCGCATGATGTTTAGGTACACAGTGTACCGCAGCCGGCCCATGTGCCCCACATTAAAGATATCAAACACATTTTAAAGTCATCACAGAGGCCCAAACGCAGGTCCAGACAGGAGAGTCGGCTCACATCTTGATGGTGGCAGAACTGCCTGCGTCAATCGCTAATCTCTCCGCGTCGACGCACGAAAACTCGGGACCACACACTAAGGGAGGTACACTTACACCTCACCTGCATCCACAGACCTCAAAGTCACGTGGTGACAGGAGGAGGCAGGTGACACCGACAAAACAAAAAGTTCTGGATATATGAGTCAAAAAGGTCTGTTTGGAGTCATACAGTTAGGGAAATTATAATTCAGACGACTTTCTTCCACTGTCTGGTGTGGTTTTCGCAGGGTAATACGAGACATCTGATTCACATCGAGGCATCAATTAAGCTTAAATCAGTGAAGTTAATCAGAAAAACCAAGAAATAGATAAATAAAGTCATTTAAAACATAATGAAAAAAATAAGATTCAGAGGTCTGGATAAAAACACAAAAGTAACAGGAAAGAAAACAAGATGATAAATAGCGTCCATGACATCATCAAAGCCTGAACTCGCTGATGCCAGTTCTTATCAGCCTGGGAGACAGATAGAAAGAGAGAGAGAGAGAGAGAGAGAGAGAGAAGGAGGGAGGGAGGGGAGGAAGAAGGGAGGGAGAGCACTGAAAATTTAGAGTCACCACATCAGAATATGCTTAGCTGTGTGTGTGGTCCCTTTATGTTCAACACTTTATGTCTGTACCCTAATTAAATAAGTGATTTTCCAAGAACACAACATAATCAAACATGCAACGAGCCCGGCAATGTTTGACTATTACAGATTAATGTTACACAAAAGCTGAATAGCATCCCAGAACATAGAGCAACACATGCACAAGTATTCTGCATTCTGCTTTAAATTAGTTTTATGTTTGACAACAAAAAAAAATGCATGCAATTTATTTATTTATAATAAGCAAATCCTTGTAAATTTATAACGCAGAAAATCTAGTCGATCCAAAAAGCTCGTTTATTTACTTGTTACTATTGAGTTATATCGATTTTTACATGACACGTTATCGATTTTTTAAATGACTCGTGATGCTAATGGAGATGTATAAATGGTTACTGGTAAGAGGAAATATAAAGTTCGATCGGAAAATAGGTCAGCGATTTCTTCAAGCTAAGCTTTGCGACCTCAGTTCATAAATACATAAACTCTTAATCAATAATTGATATAATCATGGGTCTATTGTTTATGCCTAACCAAACGCGACAAATGCACTTCATACTCCGACAACATGAACATAACAAATAACGAAAGAGTTATGACTTTGACAACTAATCAATTTTAAAAACAATAACAATGTAATAGCAAAATAAATGCAGAGCAAACAGAATATTTACGTTCCAGCAGCGTTAAAAAGCTCATTTTTGATCCATATTGCTGTATAACGACAGAAAAACACGAGTTATATGTGAAGGGGGAAAAAAGACATTGCATTATTTTGTTTTGATGAACTATTTAGTCGGACTCTGTAACTGAATAACGAAACAAACCGTCTTTTCTAATGCCTCACACGTATATTTAACAAAAACGTTCATCTGTTCGTGTTTGTTTATTGTTTTGTGTTTAATTGTTCCTGTCTGGCGCAGGTTAACAGCCAATTCCGTCTTCGCTTTAAACTTAACTACTGAAGCTGAACTTTGAGTTTGCTAACTTTATAAACTTCTAGAGTCACACAAAAAGTGCTAGTAAACAATAAATGAGCTGAAATGTAAAAAGGAAGGCAGTCTAACACCTCTCTCGTTACTAAGCAATAACGTCTCGGTCCAGCACAGCGCCACCCGTGTAGCGCGACACACTTCTAAACACAAAATTATTTCAACAAACATACTATCTAAATCTCTTCAACACAAACTATTCCCAAAACATCCCGAGGATGGAAAGGAGCAGGAAAGAATCGTGAAACCTTCGGGCTCCCATTGCCAAAGTGGCCGCATCCACCTTGACCGTGATGGTTGATCGATGGGAATTGAACAAAGAGGATCAATTTCCGATCAGCGCGAGAGAGCCGCTTTAATCAATGGGCACCGAACCCGGCGAAAGAGCCGAAGCGAGAGCGACGCGCCAGCCTCTCAGCGCGACGCTCCCCGGGACCGGCTTACCGGCACACACAGCGAGTACAAAGCGAAAGGGAGCTGACCTGGAGCTGCTGCAAATCAAAGCGTTTCCAATATTGAAACATCGATCCCGCATTGGCCGCCATCTTGAGACATATTGAGACGGAATGAAAGGCTGATAGAGAGAGCGCGAGAGGGGCTGGAGTTCAGCGCGAGAGAGAGAGAGAGGCGGGGGAGCGCGCGCAAAACACGGAGCGGAGCAGATCGAACGGCGCGGGCGCGCGCGGAATGGAGTTATCGAACGAACGCCAACCTGCGATATTGAATAGGGCTACTGAAAACAATTATTGAGACCGTCCTAAATAAAAGGCAGAAAACGCGGGATGGAGTTTCCGTGTTCAATCGAGCTCCCCGTGGCGCAGGAGCGGGAGGGGGTTGCTGGATACGTTTTATCCGTTATAAGAAGACAGTTTATACGGTTATTGATTTTTGTATCACTATAGATAAATATTGCGGGAAATTGATCAGACGTGACGCGATGCGCAACGCGTAGCGTCTGTGTTTCTATGCTTCTCGTGGTCAGATGAAGAATCTGCTGGCCTGATTTTGTATTCGCACACCTGATATATTGATTTTTGATTTGGTTTTTATCTTTAATCCTATTGAAAATATACCAGATGTTCTTGTGTGTGCGCTGTTGTCTTATAATGTTTTTGCTGTCGGTTGTCTATATGTCCACTTACCCTCTGTTTGTACTCTAAAACCAATACATCCATTATATTGATTTTATGGGCATTCTTGCGTGAAGATTGTGGAGACGGCGATCGATAGCTTAAATAAAAAGAGACACAACCCAACTCTTCTCCATATAAATAGGCGTGCTGCATAACGCAATATGCATTTTAAATGATAATGGACGGTGTTTAAGATGGAGGCATTAGATGGTTTGATGTTATAGCATGAACCCTTGTCCGGTCGATTCCTGATGAATTGTAAATACTGCTTTTGAACTTGAACTTGGACAGTAGCGCCCTCTATTGGGTGTATATAGTATCGTCTCAACTCAACTCAGTTCATGGTACATGGTGATGATCCAAAGTAATCGTATTAATTGTTACAATTATTGATAATAACCAATCGCTATTTAGCCGGGTTAATTCCTGGAAACTGATTACGCTGATTACATAAATACATTATTTATTAAGTAAAATTATATTATTATTAATATCATTATTATTAGTGGTGATATATCAATCACTATTTAGCCAACGATTCCTGGAAAGTAATTAAGTGTTTAAACAATGATAATGATAATTTAATATTATTTTTAATATATGGTATATGTGCAGTTCATATGATGTGATCTTTTGCTCTTTTACTGTAAAAAAGGTATTTAATACACTGTCCAAAACATTGACAATAATGCATAGACACATTTTTTCATCCATTTAAGTTGTTGCAAAAATGTTGCTAATTTCTACCTACTTTCACAATCTTTTTAATACAGTTTTTCACTTTGACCACTTTAATTTTGCTATTTTTAATTTTGTAGATTAGATTCAACTTTGTCATTGTGCAGAGTACAAGTTTAGAACCTATAAAATACAGTTCAAACCATCATTAAATAAGAATGAAGAAGTATATTACAAGTGATCATTACTATTGTACAAAATATATTTTTATAGAAGCCTACCATGCAAAAGAAAATGAATATGTATGAGAAAACAATAAATAAACCAGCAGCAGGAGCTATAGAAGAAAGTCAAGTGCCACGGTTTAAACCTTAAATGAACAATAAGCAATTAACCTTAATTCAACCAGCCGGATTCCAGAACTACGTTCCTATTAGTTACTGTAGAGCAGCCCTGATTCTCACCCTCACCACCACACACAGACACTTAAAGAGAGAGGGGGGAAGTTTCAGATCAGACCCTGCAGGGCGGAGTGAGAATTGGAAGCTCGTAGAGTCCCGTGGCTCCTCATAAATGCTCCTCCCCTCGGTTCCCTTCTCTGAGACACCAGGGGAGCCGCGCAGGAGAGCCGGTCCCACTGGCGGTTTGTTTTTTCAGGCCCACTGGAGCCTCTGAGCACCCAGCCCCCCTCTCTCTCCGCCCAGGCGTGCGCACACCTCATGGGAGCACAATTAAGAGCTGTCTCTCCTGCCTGCCGAGCTGTGGAGGACTCCCTCCTCTACCCTTCCCCTTTTTTAATCAAATAAGCCTCCTCTTGAGGCTAGTCCTCGTTTAAAAAGTCGGCATGCAGGATTAGATTTTAATTATGGAGATGCAAAGACATGGCAAGTGAACATAATGAAGAGACAAGCAGAGAAGTGAGGAGGGCATTGTTCTGGGGATGTGTGTGACTGTTATCACATGATACGTGTATGTGATGATCAATAGGTGTCTGAAGTCTAGTCATACATTGAAATTCATTTTTACTGTAAATTACACATAATATATGACATTTGAAATATAAATTGCTTGTATATTATAATTGTTCTGTGTAAATACATCCATGAGGATCTAATTATAGTTGTACAGGTAATATATTTTGTAGTGGGGGAATATCATCTTCAGAAAGTTGCATAGAGACTTCATAAAACTGGGTAAACTGCTCCATCTGCAGGCAAATAAACTACAACCACTACAATTTAAATATAAACATTGCTCAACAAAAAGTATAAACAAAAATTAAATAAATGCAATTCCATTAGTATTAATTTTTACACTTTTATAAAACTGTGTGTGGTGTGTGTGTGTAATGACATGGGTATTACACTGGTATTACAAAATGTTTTATTAAAAATGTAAAAATGCAGAAAGTTTTCTGTGATGGGTAGGTTTAGGGGTAGGGTTAGCGTTTGTACAATATTAAAACCATTATTACACCTATGGAATGTCCTCATAATGATAGATGCACCAACATGTGTGTGTGTATTATACATTATATTATATTATATTATATAGATAAATGCTGTTCATCAAAGAATCCTGAAAAAAATTATCACACACTGTAAAAAGGAATTGTTGGTTTAAAAAAAGCAAGTTATCTGTTTGCCTTAAAATTTTGAGTTCATTGAAATGAAAATGTGAGTTAATACGATGAAGGCGATTGATTTAATCAACAGAAACTCAAAATATTTTGTTATCTGAACCACATTAATTAATAAAGTTGATTTGACAAAATAAATATGTTGTAATAACTAATGAAAATAATTTTTTACAGTGCAGATTCTGCAAAAAATATTAAGCAGCACAGCTGTTTTCAACATTGATATAAGAAATGTTTCTTGAGCAGCAAATCATAATATTAGAATGATTTTTGAAGGATCATGTGACACTAAAGACTGGAGTAATGATGCTGAAAATTCAGCTTTTCTATATCACAGGATTAAATTACATTTGAAAATATATTTTTTTAAATTGTAATAATATTTCACAATATTTCTGAAAAACTTAAAATCAAGCATTATGTACATTTTAATGATACCAATGTACAGTTACCTGATTTTCCATAAAAAATAATGAGAGGAACATCAAAAATGACTAAATGGCAGTGCATCATCTCAGTGTTCTCTTATGCAGCATGTATTTACAGTCCTGTTGAGGTGTGATGGAACCATATGGCTAATTTGATTGACAGTAAGAAGCAGCTGTAGGAAGCTGACACTTCCCCGCCAGGCTCCCGATCAGTTGTGTTATTGCTAGCACACATAAGCAGACCTTGACTCCTACTCGCCCCCCACCTGCCGGTCACACTCCTAACATGGGCACGCAGCACACTCCACACACACACATGCACAATGCCAAGCAGGAGATCACAGAGGCATTCCTAACATCCCATGATGCAGTTCTTCTCCGTAGCTCTTTTGGCCAGTGTTCGTTCAGTTATCTGTGAGGACGCTGCTAAAACAAGCTTTACACAGCCTGCTGTCGTGCCGGATAGCTGGACAGATTATTTACGGCAGTCTGACGGCACATTACTTGGCTGTTTCTAAGAGCACATTTAAATCTGGCAAGCATGGGATGACTGGCTATATTTGTAGTGCTGAGAATGGCTTTTGTTCAGCCCAATTGTTCGCAACAGATAATGGGAGACAAAGTAGAAACAATTTGTTCATAAGAGTTGCATGCTGAATGAAAGCCAAGGGATTAAATGCAGCTCACATGTTATGATGACTGGATTCAAATGGATGAGTTGCATATGTGTGTATTCCAATAATATGCAATTGTTTTGCCCTGTACATGCAGATATATTACAATCAGAATTCACAAAAGTTCTCAGAAGCTGAGGTTTAGGGAGGGTTTGAAATTTGAAAATTGAAGTTTGAAATGTCTTTTTAGGACAAGGGTAAAATG
>RJVU01007007.1:6803416-6813647 GCA_003731715.1 Anabarilius grahami | reverse complement strand
ATATACACACACACACACACATTTATTTTTGTCCAAAGGCCTTAATAATAATAAAAAACAAAGATATGACATTCAAAAGTATGTAAGGTAGTACAACTAGATCTCTTTTATTGAATCCAAAAGGTTATAATTATATTTTGCTACATAAAGTATTTTAAAGATTTTGAAGTGTCAAAAGGTCATTTGGTTTAACCATCCAAAGGCCATTACAGCCATTTCATTTGTGATTAAACCATCGTAAAATGTAATAAATGTATATATTTTTTTATTCTGGCATGATTTTATAACATCATATATCAACATAGTGCAAAATGGTATTAAAATTATGTGTATTAGTCGTTGCTTTGTTATGAGAGAGTAATCTGAGAAATGAGATGAGAAATTTAATTGATGTCATTCAGAGTAACCAATATAAAGGGACCATTTTGGATCAAGTCATACGTTCAATATCATGTGACAGGATGTGTCATCATTTAGACACCTGCAATGGACCACATGGTTGTGAAGCCAAGTAACTAACTCTCTTTTAACTATTTGAAAAATTCATGTTTTGACTTGCTCATACGCATGTACCGAAACATCAGGTCATTTGGTACAGCCGCTATAAAACATCGAAAATGTTATATTTCAAAAACTTGCACTAAATATAAAATGTTTGATTGTCCTTTGCTAGATATCAGTCTGTTAGCATTGTTTGAAAATATCGTCATTCGGTGTATAACCAAAAGTGACATTCGGTAAAAAACGAAGTTTTGATTAAAACAAATTACTTTCTTGGTAAAAAAATATTGTCATCCTTGTAAAAATTACAAAAGCAGTGCTGATTCATTATTTAAAAAAAACACAATCTCATTGTTAACATTTAATAAAATGTCAAAATTAATAAATTTAGTTTTTGTGATTTTCAAGTTTTTTTTAAAATATGTCTATATAGTGTTTATGAATTTTGTTTCAGTTTTAGTTAGTTATTTATATATATTGTCCAAAATATAATACAATTTAATAATACAAAAAATTGTGCAGCTGTAGAGAGCAGAATAAAAAGAGTAGATAGTTGCAATGAATTGAGAACAAGTGAGCTTAAAAATAAGAATAAGTGATAAAAATGCAATGCAAGTAGATGCATATGAGTCTGTTGTCTACTGTTACATTCATTTAAGCATTCTTTTTACATCTAAAAAGTATAAGTAAATCAAAAACTAACTTTTCATATAGTGACATTTAGTTTTTCCAGATTCATCTCTGTTTGATTCACATCAAATGAACTCATGTTAGACTACTAAGCCCTGTCTGTGCTATAAACCTCCTGGCTATGTCTTGTAAGCTAGTCAAAAGTGTCTATACTGATCACCAATTTAACAAGGGCATCAAATAATTAAAGTAATCCATGTAACGGAGACATTGCGTCAACATCTGATGTGAGAAGCTAGCCGGCTTCACACTGTCTTTAAACGACACATTAGCCATGTAGAAGAGTCTTATGGGGTTAGGGTGCTTCGAACGATCCTAAGATAGCAAAGCCCACACACTCAGATCACATCACCTAGCATCTGTCTGTAACAATAACTGGAGGGTGGTAGGGCTGGTGATTCTCTATATGGCAAGTATTCTTCTGTTGTGCCTCCTCCTTTGTCTAAACATAGAACAGGTGGGCCGTCAAGCCAATTGTGCCAATATATAGCCGGAAACCAACGATGTTTGAGTGTCCCTCAGGCTTTTGAGACCAAGAACAGAGTAAAGAGAAGCTCTTCACAATCACAATGGTAGGCCTGTGTTTCTTTGCTTCGTCCTATCTTAACATGGAAATGCTGGTGAAACTGAATGACGTTGTTCTTCTAACTGACAGAATGTTGTATTTTATGTTAGAAAGTACATGCAGTGGAAGGTTTTTATATCTATTTCTTTCTATATCTTTAAAATAGGACCATTTTTATTAGTTTTTCTTTCATTAACCTTGATCTTTGTTGTTTTTCCTTTAAATTTCAGAAAGGTTCTCAGAGAGTGACTAGCATTGCCTGTTACAGAAGCAAATATGTAGCCAATTTGTGTTTAATTTGTAGCATTTCTTGAAAAGGGCCACATTTTGACAACTCTCAATGTCAAACTAAGCAGAGTTCAGCCTCCATTTTGTGCCGCAGAGCAGTTAAAATGTATTATAGCAAACGTCTTTGAGGGTTATTTGAATTTTTAAGTTCGATGTGCTTTTATAATTACATTTAAATAGCATAAAGGCAGGGGGAAAATCATCTAAATTGTTTTTGCTCTGATTCCCAGGCACCAAAGAAGGCCAAGAAGAAGGAAGCTGCCAGCTCCAATGTGTTTAGCATGTTTGAGCAGTCACAGATCCAGGAATTTAAAGAGGTGGGCTATTTCTAAGATTTAACAAAGATTTAAGACAAACATTTTATTATAGCATATTTTTTGGTACTTACAGTACCTCTGTAAATCTGAATGCTTCTCTAGGCTTTCACCATCATGGACCAGAACAGAGATGGCTTTATTGACAAAAACGACCTGAGGGACACATTTGCTGCTCTGGGTGAGTGAAGCCTCACTAAATGATTGTATATAATGTAAATACTGGAGACACTGAAGGCATCTGATACTTAAAGGTGTTTATCCTATTGAACAAACAAGAATATTGTTTGAAGGATTACAGTGGCTCCTCTTTAGCTCACTACTGAATGTTGTTAAGCCTAAGTGTAATCGTAACTCTGTTTAACACAGATTTAGATACAAAATCATTCTGTGAAACCACTGATAAATTCACATACAGCAGGGTCCAAAAATCTGAGACCACTAGTAATTATACTTTTTGTAATATATTTTTTCCATTACAAATCTAAAATTGTGTTATTTATTTTTTTATTCTATTTTAAAAATCCATTTTTTATGTGACCTCAGACTTCAAAGTAAATGTCACTTTAAAAGTAGACCAAAATTACCAAATTATTATTTTCCCTGGCCCTGTAATCTGGTCTCATTAGTATTTTATTGCACATCTATGAACATTACGGTCGACTCTAACTCCATTCGAACTATCAAGAGGAAGTGGCACTCTGTATTAATGTATATCTCTGTATGTGTGTGTTTGGCAGGACGTCTCAACGTTGGCAACGATGAGCTTGATGAGATGCTAAAGGAAGCCTCTGGCCCCATTAACTTCACCGTCTTCCTCACCATGTTTGGAGAGAAGCTCAAAGGCAAGAATCAAATTTATCAGAATTGAAATGATAATCATGATAATGAGATGGAAATAGCAGCAGACCCCAGAAGAAATCAGGCATGCTGCATACTGATATATGAATTGTATAGTTTAGCATCAGAAGAGTAGATTTTGAATGCAACTTCTCCCCAAAAATACTTTGTTAATTAAGCTTTTGACATGTATATTTGACTCAATCAATAATCTGTTACCTTTCTGTGACTGACAGGTACAGACCCCGAGGAGACTATTCTTAATGCCTTTAAGATCTTCGACCCAGAGGCCACAGGAATCCTTAAAGGAGAAGAGTAAGTACATTTACTCAAATGTAAAAATGTTTCAGCACATCAACGGCTCTTTGAAATGCTCAGCATTTAATATATTTCTTTTGTTTCTCCTCACAGGATCAAATATCACCTTATGTCCCAGGCTGACAAATTTACTGAGGCTGAGGTAATATACTTTTCTTTTATCTGAAATGCAAAGGCACAATTATGATTCATGGTGATGAATTGTACATTTAATATTAAAAAATATAAAAATGCATTATAATCAAGAACATTTTTATCAAATTTACCTAGGTAAACCAGATGTTCACAAACTTCCCCTTGGATGTGGCTGGCAACCTGGACTACAAAAACCTGTGCTACGTCATCACCCACGGAGAGGATAAGGAACAGGAGTAAAAACTACATTTCCCATGTTTCTCCATGTTTGTTCATGTCCATTTGTGTGCTGTCTTCCTCTTAAGCTCTGTACCTGTGCCTTTTGTCAATAAAGAAATTAAAAAAAAAAAATCAAAGCCTACTGTTGTTATTGGAGGGTTTAAACTTGATAAAATATTGTCAACAACAAATAAATAAATGAATGTTGTTTCCCATAAAAATTTTATTTAAAAAAAAGTCAAAAAGCAAAATACAAACAATCAGGTTTTGGTTCTCAATAACGTAAAGCATTACCGTGGGAAACCTTTTAAACAAACACTTCAGACACTTCTTCTTTCTTAACACAACAACAAGAAAAAGCCCAAGATTCGGAAAGATTTCGTTCCCTCCCGAGGGGATTACAAAAGCTCAAGCGCAACAATGAGCTTAAAGCCACACTGGCGTGTTGAACGGTGCTCTGTGAACAAGGTCAACAGGGCCTTTTGTGTCTCTCTGGCTATTCACTGCAGCCCTATTAATAGCAGCCCTTGGTGCGTTCTGCCATTTTGGGTTTTCAGCGAGTCAATGATAGGCTTTATGAATAAGAACAGGTGAACAGAGGGGTAAACACAATTTACTGTAGTAGACGTTGCACGCTCTATGCAGACAAAGGAACGAATTTGGTTTTAAAGTTCTATTCTAGACTTTTTTTTGTTTGCTGTGAGCTTTGAGATGTGAATTGTTTTCATACAAAGCCACTGCTAAGACTGCTATATATAATTATGTGCATGAGGTCATCTCAGGACACAGATCAGAAAACAAAATGGAAATTTGTGTCTTTTTTGTTTTCTTGAAATTCTTTATGACAACACATGTATTTTCAGCTAGATAAAATCATTATTCATGCCACATAAAGCTCATTAAGAAGTGAACTGTGTAAAGAATGCCATTCTTTCTTTGTATAATCAAGTAAATCATCTTTGTTGATCAATTACCCAAGATATCCTGCCATTGAAAAATCCTCACTTCTACTATCATAAAAGAAACAAACAACTGTAAATACACACCTAAAGGATTAGTTCACTTCAGAATTAAAATTTCCTGATAATTTACTCACCCCCATGTCATCCAAGATGTTTATGTCTTTCTTTCTTTAATCGAAAAGAAATTAAGGTTTTTGAGGAAAACATTCAATGGGGTACAACGGGTTGAAGGTCCAAATTGCAGTTTAAACGCAGCTTCAAAGGGCTCTACATGATCCCAGGCGAGGAATAAGGGTCTTGTCTAGCGAAACAATCTGTCATTTTCTAAAAAAAAATATATATATTTATCTACTTTTTAACCAAATGCTCGTCTTGCACTAGCTCTGCAATGCGCCATGCATTACGTAATCACGTTGGAAAGGTCACGCGTGACGTAGGCGAAAGTAGGGCGAAAAACTCCATCTCATTTCCTCCTCCAACTTCAAAATCATCCGACATCGTTGTTTTTCCTTTGTTTTTTGTAAAGGGTGTTTGACTTAATCTTTGCACGTTCGCTTTGTAGACACTGGATCGGTACTTCCGCCTTCGTCACGCGTGACCTTTCCAATGTGATTACGTAATGCGTGGAGCATCGCAGAGCATTTGTGGTTAAATAGTATATAAATGTTTCTTTTTTTTTTAGAAAATGACCAATTGTTTTACTAGATAAGTCCCTTATTCCTCATCTGGGATCATGTAGAGCCCTTTGAAGCTGCATTGAAACTGCAATTTTGACCTTCAACCCTATGGTGAAGTCCACTATATGGAGAAAAATCCTGGAAATGTTTTCCTCAAAAACCTTAATTTCTTTTCAACTGAAGAAAGAAAGAGATAAACATCTTGAATGACATGGGGGTGAGTAAATTATCAGGAAACTTTAATTCTGAAGTCAACTAATCCTTAAAATTCGACATGAAATCAAAATTGATTCCAGTTACTTTCTTAATACACGTTTCTGGTTTTATTGTGAATGATTCATTGGTGCATGTTATTTAGTCTTAGTCCTTATAATCTTTAATCAAGATCTAATTACTTGCTCTTACTCTAAAACAATTCTGCTGACATCTTCTAACCAGTAGCAAAATAGCCAGTTAGTCATCATTTTAGCAAACTCACATTCAGTCTAGCTCCATTCTGGTAAGTAACACCCACATTTCAACATTCAATCAATTCCTGATGGATAAAATAAAGGCCCGCCTTTGAAATACATCATATTACGAAAGTTAAATGGGTTGTAAATGGCAATGAAAATGCTTTTAAGACAGAATATTACCATTAAACAACAAAATACATCAAGTAAAAAAAAAAAGTAAAGATCAGTGCCACTTTCACTATACTCATCAACATATAATACGCTGAGGGATCTGTCCTAAAGGTCAGGATAAAGGTCTTGTGGTCACAAGTGTTTGTTATTCACTCTTCATACCCAACAGAGTCCGGCTACTCTCTGTCTGAGGTTAGAGGAGAGGAGGGTTTGGCAGCACCAACACTTTTAGCACTGCCTGTTAGCATGAAGTCTGCCAGGAGATCTATTCCAGAACCAGAGTCCAACAGAGTATCTGGGCAGAGCAATGAAAGGAAAGAAACAA
Source organism: Anabarilius grahami (assembly GCA_003731715.1). Lineage (NCBI taxonomy): Eukaryota > Metazoa > Chordata > Actinopteri > Cypriniformes > Xenocyprididae > Anabarilius > Anabarilius grahami. Next base: position 6,807,187 of record RJVU01007007.1, on the reverse strand, counting down.
AAATAAAGGTAAAGAAGTTGCATAACCATGTATGTGCCTAAAAATAAATAGTTGGCTGTATATTTATGGTCCTCTGATGTCAATTTTATCCTTAAAAGCAATTCATCCTAATGCAACCTCTAAGTCATTACTAAATAATTGCTGCACAGCTTATGCCATGAGATCATAATGGCGCTCTGGAATCCAACTGCTCTCTAGTTCTAATTTATAACTGGAAATCAGATTAATATTAATCCATAATTCTCACCATGAATGCCAATCATGTGTTCTAGAATGAGAACCCTCTCGGCCAGAATCTTCAGCGCTTCCCTTAACTGCTGCACCTGCAAGAAGGAGGGGCTTTAGCATGTGACAATAAATCATCATAACTGCTCATCCAAAACTCAAAAAACCCTTACCTCCCCTGGAATCTCTCCCGGCTCACCTTTAGGACCTGCAACTCCCTACTCACAACATAAGAAAATAAGAATAAAATCAATTTTATAATCATACATTTAGATATAAATATGTATTAAATAAAAAAATTATAATTAAAATTTGATGATCTTAATTATAAAATAAATGAATTGATTTATTAAAAAATTATAAAACAAAAAATAAATAATTTTTAAAAATAAATATAAATCTAATCCAGTATGTGCACTCACAGGCTGCCCTTGCTTTCCTGTTATTCCAGGTGGACCCTTTGAAAAAAGATTGATAAAATCTAATCAGCTCATATAAAAACAAACATTATATTTTTATCCAAAATGAAATATGTAAATGATTAAGAAGGACTCACTCTTTCTCCTGGATCTCCTTTGGGTCCCCTGTCACCTGGTGTGCCTGAAAAGCTTAAGGTAGCCTATGATGAATGTGAAATAATAAGTACACTGTGCCTTACATATCCATATGTATTGTTCAGTTTCTTCTTATACAAACTGTAAATTTACTATTTTAGTAGTAGTACTATTTTACAGCACATTTCATGTATAATCTGCAAGAACACTAAATATAATCAGAACTGACCATATGCACGGTTACTTCCTGGTTTTCATTAAGCCAGCATGGGCATTTCCTGTAAGCTGTTAGCTGTCATTCTGTACTCGCTGAACATCGACACAAAACCATCAGTGGTTGACTTTTTAATGCTGTATTTATATTTTAATGCAGTTATCACACTTACCTAATTTGCCAATAAACCAGTTTTATTGATTGCAATAAAGACTTGAAGCTACTGCGAACGTGGTGTCTGTATATGGACATGCACACGCAACAGTTTGAATGTTATTTTTAATGTGATGAACAAAAAAATTATTTGTTCATCCTTCTGAGATTGTCCCCATTTGTAAAACTGAACGTTTCAAGATGTAGGTTATCCAACATTTGATAGAAAACACTTAAAAAATGTAAAAGACGTTAATTACCACTATAACCAGCAGATAGCGGCAGAGGAGAATTTATTGGCTTATATTAGCCAGTAGTATTTTTCCAATCAGTTTCGCTTTTGAATAAATACTAAACATTATAAAATCACTAGGTTTAAAAATACATTTTGACAAGGTGAAGTATAAAGTACTCACAAAATCTCCTGAAAAACAATAACTTTTTTTATGCAAATTAAATACACAGAAAGCTCACTAATTTCAGCACACTTGTAAAAACTCCCATTTTGTTCAATGAATCTAACTAAAGAGCACAATAAATCTTTAATTTACAGCGTTGATGTTTTTTTTTCACATGAAAGTGTAAAAACCGATGGTCAAACTGAATTTTGCTTAGGAGGAACACTGATGGACGCGTCTCTTTATGTCATCTTACATTTGAATAACTAAATTAACACTAGGCTTGACTATTTAAGTGACTATATTCTGATTATAAAGTATTACACTACTGATGCTGTTAATGCTGTTAAAGATACTTCAGGACATTGAAGATACGACACACCAGCAAGTGACATTTCACTGCAAGTTTTCCATCTGGCTTATATTATTGCGGAAGTTCTTAAGAACGTTCCATACATATGGTCAATTCTATTTATTCTAAAATATAATCTAAATATATTCCATAATGATAAAAATGCCTTACATTTTTCCCCGGGGCACCTGGGTGTCCAGGTAGTCCAGCAGGCCCTGTTCAACACATATGGATAGAAGATTAAATGTGTGACGAAACAGGTGATCGATACCAGGTAAAACTGTTATGTATACTCAGTGTTGCCAAGTCCACGGATTTCCCGTGGAATTGGGCTACTTTTACACTGTTGCTGCAGGTTGTTTTTCATGTCCACGGGCTGAAGCAACCCCAAATAACATGATATTTAGCCTCTGGAATGAGTATTTTACCGTGGAACCCCCCCGAAACACGATTGGGCTAGTTTTGAGTAGCAATTGGGTGGGTTTTGTTGTGAAAACCTGGCAACCCTCTGTATACTGTATGTATGTTCTGGCATACCTGGTGGACCAGGAGGACCGGAGGGCCCGGGGGGACCAAGTAAAGTCTGCAGGTCACGATAGGCAGCAAAGTCACTATCCGCATCTGAAACATGTAAGAAATTATGATACTGAAAACAAATCAGATGTACTATTATAAATACATACACATGTATATAATCTGATGTCATAGTCAATAGCTAATTTAGTAAATGTAATGTAATGTAACTTGTAACAATGTTATGAAATATAACAATGTAACTTCACTTGCAGCCAATGTGATTTGAGCAGCTGTACTGCTGTTCTGTTCAGTAGGATTTGGTGCTCAGGTTCTGTTTTGGGTTACTGAGATTCATGCTGCTTCACAGACAGCTAACAAATGACTCTGATTAACTGCTGACAGACAGAAGCCAACCAGACTCCTAAAGTGAGCCAGAGCTCTGAGAGGTTTATCCAAGCTGATACTACTCAAATGCTGCCATCTTATGGTCATTTTGAAAATAACATATGAAAAGTTGCTGATGTTTGTGCAAAGACTGTCAGAAGGGATGTTACAAATCATTTACGTATTCAATTCCTTATTGTCTTTCATTCAATTATGCATTATTTCAATACCATTATTAATTAAAGTCATACATTAAAAACTTCTAGAGAGTGAACAGTATGTTTAATGTGGACTTTTGTTCTCACATTTACCATGTTGTTTAGCCATTAGAGTGAAAACATCTCCCCTGATGGAGAAGGGAGAAGATGCTGCAGGCCCCGGTGGCCCAGGAAGGCCTCTTTCTCCTGGTAGCCCTTGCAGCCCTTGAGGTCCTATAGAGATGAAGTGACATGTGACATTTGGCCAAGTATGGTGACCCATACTCGGAATTTGTGCTCTGCATTTAACCCATCCAAGTGCGCACACACACAGCAGTGAACACACACACCGTGAACACACACCCGGAGCAGTGGGCAGCCATTGCTGCGGCGCCCGGGGAGCAGTTGGGGGTACGGTGCCTTGCTCAAGGGTCTCACCTCAGTCGTGGTATTGAGGGTGGGGAGAGCGCTGGACATTCACTCCCCTCACCGACAATCCCTGCCGGACCCGAGACTCGAACCCATGACCTTTGGGTTACAAGTCCGACTCTCTATCCATTAGGCCACGACTGCCCCCAGATCAAAAGTAACCAAGGGAGCTGTGTAGTTTAGTGAAAATATTTGTTTTAATATTCCCATTCAGAGTTAGTTCTAACCTCTAGGTCCTATAGGACCAGGTTTTCCAGAAAACCCTATCTTTCCTATAGGTCCAGGAGGCCCAGGGGGACCTGGGGGCCCAACTGGTCCTGGTTGTCCTCTTGGTCCTGGGAACAGAAGT
>RJVU01007007.1:6770913-6803342 GCA_003731715.1 Anabarilius grahami | reverse complement strand
AACTTATATTTATAAATATTTATGTATTTTAGATATTTTTATATTATCTTATATAATGTTATGTTTTATTATGTGAAAAATAAAATAAAATAAAAATGAAATGATAATAAAATAATACAATAAATACAATAAAATAAAACCGATAAATATATGAAATTATGTATCCTAAAGAACTGTTTAGTAAAACATGCTTAATTTTTTTCTCACCTGGTTGGCCAATAGCCTTGGGTGTTATTGGAGAGGGGTGTGCCCTATCCACCTCATTATCAGCTGTTCCCTCGGGTGATTGGCTGGACAGAGGGAGAGGGGGTGCCTCGGCATCTCTCAGTAACATTATCTGTTAAAAAAGAAAAACCACATGTTTACCATCTTAACTTAAAGGGATAGTTCACCCAAAAATGAAAATTCTGTCAATAATTACTCACCTTCATGTCGTTTCAGACCCGTAAGACTTTTGTTCATCTTCGGAACACAAAAGAAGATCTTTTTGATGAAATCTGAGAGCTTTCTGTCCCTCCATAGACAGCTACTCAACTGACACTTTGACACTTCGAAAAGTTCATAAAGTGATCATAAAATTAATCCGTATGAATGGAGCGGTTTAGTCCAAATATTCTGAAGAGACTCGATCGCTTTATATGATGAACAGATTTAATTTAGGCTTTTATTCACAAATAAACATAAACAAAAGCTCAACTGAACATGCTTTACACTTAAGAACAAAGCTCTTCCGGAAGCTCAAAGTGCTACGTAACATGAGAATGAACCTCACTGATTCTCGTATGTGCCAAGCAAACATACTTCAGCTTCCGTTTACCATAACTGATGTGTGAGTTGATGAATGTTTATATATGAATAAAATTCAAACTGTTCATCATATAAAGTGATTGAGTCTCTTCAGAAAATTTGGACTAATCCGCTCAATTCATATGGATTAGTTTTTCAATCTCTTTATGAACTTTTTGAAAAGTAAAAGAGGTAGTTGCGTAGCTGTCTATAGAGGGACAGAAAATTCTCAAAATTTCATTAAAAATATCTTAATTTGTGATCCGAAGATGAACGAAGGTCTTATGGGTTTGGAACAAAGTGAGAGTGAGTAATTAATGACAACATTTTCATTTTTTTTGGTGGACTAACCCCTTAAATGTGACTGGTCTGGTTAATACAAGAGGTTACCTACATTTCTATCTTACCTGAGCTTCAATGACACTCAAGCGCTCTTTGATGTCAGCATAACCAGTACAGTTCATGCACTCTGAAGGGATAAATACAAAAAAAGAGATGTTAAGGTAGCATGTGGTATGACAGCAAAGAAAGGGGGACTTTTAACCATAAAAAGTGATACAGCACAGAGTGAATGGATTAAGCAAATGCTATAAATCTCTCAGCCATCTGTTGAGTCACTACGATCGTTCAATATAAAGATTTTTTTTTGCTCCGTTTTTGCAATAATATAACTGTATACTAGTCAAAGTGGTAAACAGATCTGATCTGAATGAGGTTTGTGTGATGTTCTCACCATGTACGTAACAAAGGCACATTCATTCATACTGTACTTAAAATTCCAAGGATCCTTCCAGAGTCACTGGCTTATAGTCCAAAAATGAAATCAATCCCGAAACCTCAGTGTGAAACCAAAATAACAGTCGTATGCTCAGTGTTGTTTTGTGAACAACGAGAACTTGTTAGAGAGAGAGACACTAAATGATTTCAATCACATCTTCGGTTGACATCCCTCCCAGGGGTAGGATAAGGAACAGGAAAACCAGACATTGGCGAGCCGTGGTTTTCCATATGCATGGAAACCTAGTGAAGGGAAATATCTCACTCTGGGTTTCCCCAAAATTCACCTTTCTCATTTGAGAGAGATACTCCTCACAGCATAGAGCTGGTCAGGAGCTGAAGATAACCACAAGGTGTTGGACCTCTCTGTGAAGGAAGAGCGATCTTCCAAGACAGCAGAGTCTTGGGAATCATTTGGCATGAAATGAGATGATGATGAATGGCAGGTGATCTCTCAGTGGTGAAATTTTATATGTGAAATGCAATACACACAGATAATGAGATTAGAAATTAAACTTGTAAACAAATTGTAACGATATTCACAACATTCAAAATGTCTAAAAAACTACAACTGATAGTGCTTCTGGGGAAGCAACTTTAATGTAAACACGAATTGCTGTTTGCAACCCATTTTACACATTATTTGACCTACTCTACCATTTAAAAGTTTGAGGTCAGTAAGATTATTTTTTAAAACAAAATACTTTTATTCAGCTTGGACACATTAAATGGGTCAAAAGTGACAAAAAATGTATAATGATACAAAAGACTTTTCTTTCAAATAAGTTCTTTAGCAAAAATGTTTCTTCAAAAACATTAAGCAGTGCAACAGTTATCAACATTGATAATAATAAAGAAATGTTTTTTGAGCATCAAATCTGCATATTAGAACAATTTTGAAGCCAAAAAAATGCATTCATCCATCATAAAAGTAATCCATACGGCTCCAGGGGGTTAATAAAGGCCTTCTGAAGTAAAGCAATGGGTTTCTGTAAGAAAAATGTCCATATTTAAAACCATATTTAAGCCAGATGGGCGTACTCATCGATTTTCGGCGGAAGAGTGACCTCTGACCCGATGCATGACATAATGCGTCATGCCCCTCCCCCCTCCACTACCATTATTATAAAGCTTAGAATAAATATATCTCAGATTGTGTTAATCTGAAAGAAGATAATCATATATACCTAGGATGGCTTGAGGGCGAGTAAATCATGGGATCATTTTCATTTTTGGGTGAACTATCCCTTTAATCTATCAGGAACTAAACGCAGCTTAAAACAAAGAAACTAACCACCTTAATTTTAATGATAGAATTAAAAGAAATCAAAGACCTAAAATGGACTCATTTTTGACTCATTCGTGTACATTCAAATGAACCTGTTCACTAAAATAAACCACACTTCCACTATTTTAAAAAACATCTAAACTACTGGACAGTGTGGGTAGTTAATGGACCAAAGCTAGCAGTTTCGCTAATTTTAGTTAGTTACTCCCCAACACTACAAACTACTTGGCAACAAAACAAAATGCTCATAACATTACTTCTGGTTTCTTCCAATGACACATTTAGAACACTACAAGCTTCATCATCTGCTCTCAATTGACTTAAATACAAGACTAAAGGCCACAAGCATGTCACAGTGTCATCAAAGAACAGTTTGGATGCCAGACCTCATGAAGGGACATTAGCTCATTTCTATGAAGGGCAAAGGAACAAATTTGTCACTACTCACCACAATGTACACATCCAACAGCGCAGAAAAGTTGACATGTCTCTGTTTTTCATGGTGGAAAGCCACAAGGGTTGCATTAAAGGGCAATGCTAACTGCACATCTCTTCGAGGAAGCACTTGTAAACCCAAAGGATGGCATTCACTCTATATCAGTACTGCTCAGAAAATAATATTCTGTAATATTTACTTTGTAGGGACTCCATGGCTCTGGGTGATGTATGACAGAAGGCTGTGTGCAAGTTAAAGCGCTGTTGAAGTTTGGCAGACTATGAAAACCCAAAAATGAAATGTTCAGCTGTCTGACATGCCTGTTCTCCTTGTGCCTTGGCCGTAACGCAGGGCTCTGCTGGATACCAGACCGCTCTCAGATCAGTGGACAGCTGAACATTGGGGTATTCTGGAAAAACACCCAACGGATGAACTGTAAAGAAGAGCAGCACAATGGAATCTGCAGACACTGGGCCGCTATGCTTTTCGCAGATGCGAGGGAAGGCGTAAACGGGTCATTTTTGGAACTAGCTCAACGATTTTATTAAAACTGACATGGTTAATAAAGTTATGCAAACACGTGCCAGTGCAGACATCAGTGATGTATTGATGTACCAAACCAGAGTGCGACTCAAGAAGTACAAATACACAAATCACACATGCAAGCTGACCACATTAAGACTCCACACCCATTAACAGCATTCTGGCAGAGACTGATGGGGTTTTCAGAGATTATAAAGACATAAGATACTTCTGCATGTTCTCCTGGGTGAATGCAGTTTATAAAAGGGGTTTATTGGTAAAATACGATGCATTGAAATTGTTTCAGACAGAATTGGAATAAGCTGCATTGCTAGATCTACAGATTGTGCATCATCAATTTCTTTTCTATGCTAAATACATGTAGACTTGTTAGTAAGGATCTTCAGTCTGTGTTTCTGCCCTCAAACAAATACTTTGGGGACATGCATTGCAGGAAGACTGGTCATTTCATTTATCCCTCTACAGCGTATAATATATAAGCAGACTAAAAAATGTCAATTCAATTCAGTTTAAAATGCACTTTCACGTAATTCCAGGAGTCAGCTTTTGCTCATTTGGTTTGTGAAGCACCTAATAAACCAAAGCCCCCAGGTGTTACTTAAATAACTAAATAAGTAAAAAATTTGATTCTTGTGGACATTACATTTAATAGGTAATATCACTGGGAGTTGCTCTCTATTGACAATTGGAATAACGCTGTGGGACAAAGGATCTCTTACAGCTGTTAATCCCAGTTGCAACCATCCCACCACACCTTACATCTGTCTTGCATTTGTTGAAATTGTGATGTCCATGTTTCTGATCTATTTGTAATGTTGTTTTAGACTATTATGCATAGCCCATGTTCTTACACAAGCTGGTGACTAGGTGGTACTTGGACAGTCCAACTGGATCAGATGTGTTTCTTGGTCTGAAAAGTTACTTTCTGTAATACAGTAAGATGTATTACATTTTATCATCAGTAAAACATAATATTCAATAAATATTTCAACAACATTTTCAAAAGTAACCACAAAAGTTAAATCAAATCACAAAAATGTAAATCAATCAGATCATGGAGCTACAAAGATGCAATAAAATTCACCTAAAGTGGTAACCATAGCAGTACATTATACATCTATCATAATTTATATTAATCTATAATATATATTCTATTTATGAATATACACTATAGATCAAAAGTTTGGAATAATTAAGGTTTTTTTACACTTCTTTCAAAAACATTAAAAAAATCTTAATTATCCCACACTGTATTCATTGTAGATTAATTTATCACAGGTATATATAAAAAAAAAAAAGAAAGGACACCATATTGAATTCTATGGTTTTACGTATTAGAATAAAAAAATTAAAAAAGCTACATAATAAAAAAATCATCTGGTCCTTGGCAGGTCTTAAAATTTGGTAAATACAACCTCAGATGATCCACAACACATGACATTACACATATTACACCGTGTCATTATTTATTTAACAAAAACTAGGCCAAAATGGAGAAGCCATGTGTGATAAATTAAGTACACCCTTACTGCTTCCATATGAATTGAGAGGGTAAGTAGCAGTCAGGCGCTGCTAATCAAATACCTTTGATTAATTGATCATCAGCAAGTGTGATCAGCTCTATAAAAGCAGAAGTTTTGGCAGTTTGCTGGTCTGGAGCCTTCAGATGTGTGTTAACTCAATGCCAAGGAGGAAAGACATCAGCAATGATCTTAGAGAAGCAATTGTTGCTGCCATCAGTCTGGGAAGGGTTATACAGCCATTTCCAAACAATCTGAAGTCCATCATTCTACAGTGAGGAAGATTATTCACAAGTGGAAGACATTCAAGACAGTTGCCAATCTTCCCAGGAGTGGACGTTCCAGAAAACTCACCCCAAAGTCAGACTATGCAATGCTCAGAGAAACTGGAAAAAAAAAAACAAGAACAAGAACTACACCTCAGACTCTATAGGCCTCAGTTAACATGTTAAATTTTAAAATTCATGACAATACAATTAGAAAAAGATGGGACAAGTATGGCATGTTTGGTAGGGTTGCCAGGAGAAAGCTTCTCTCTAAAAAACATGACAGCACAGCTTAGGTTTGCAAAGTTGCATCTGAACAAACCACAAGACTTCTGGAGCAAAGTCCTTTTGACAGACGAGACCAAAGCGGAGATGTTTGGCCATTATGCACAGCGCCAAGTTTGGCGAAAACCAAACACAGCACACACACACACCTCATACCAACAGTCAAGCTCAGTGGTGGAGGGGTCATGATTTGAGCTTGTTTTGTAGCCACCTGGGCATCTTGCAGTCTTTGAGTCAACCATGAACTCCCTGTAAATCAAAAAGTATTCTAGAGTCAAATGTGAAGTCATCTGTCTGACAGCTAAAGCTTGGCCTTAATTAGATCATGCAACAGGCATGTAATCCCAAGCAGACCAGCAAATCTATACCAGAATGGCTGAAAAAGAAAAGAATCAAGGTGTTGCAATGGCCCAGTTAAAGTCCAAACCTCAACCCAACTAAAATCTTGCAGAGGGACCTTAAGAGAGCTGCGCATAAACAAATGCCCACAAACCTCAAAGAAATGAAGCAACGTTATAAAGAAGAGTGGGCAAAAATTCCTCCCCACCAATGTTGTTAATCAATTTATAGCTGCTAAAGTTGGTTCTACAAGCAATTGAATAAGTGGGTGTACTTAGTTTGTCAGTGTCACACATGGCTTCTCCATTTTGGCTTTATTTTTGTTAAATAAATAATGTCATGTGATGTTGTTCCTCTGAGGTTGTATTTACCTAATTTTAAGACCTAAAGACCAGATGATTTTTTATTATGTCCCGATTCTTAAAACAATAGAATTCAAAAGGGTGTCCTTTCTTAATTCACATGACATGTGAAAACAAACACTGACCAATGGCAACAGATGCTGACCGGGGTAACACACGGTTCTTACAAAACCCAACGAACGTGTCCTGTTGCCGTTGGTCAAGGTCGTGTCTGTTGCCATTGGCCACTGTATAATTTGCACACTGATTATATTCACCATGCATTAATCAGATACAGTTTCGGGTTCATTGTCGTACAAGTTACCCTAATGAACAGGTAGAACTCATTGGCATGTCCATCTGTGCTCCACCACAGAAATGAGATGATCTCACCCGCTACAGGCAGCTGAGGGGGCTGGAGCACACGCGTCCTCATCAATCATGAGATACCACACCACAGACATCCCATTTTCCCACAGCCACTCACACAGCTAGGGGTACTGATCACAATCTCAATATAAAGGAATTTGTAGAGCAGGTGATAGATTTGAAACTCTGCCAGGCCTTCTGGAAACTCGGTATGGGGGTAGTAAGAAAGACAGCTGGAGCTGACTATATAGATATAGATAAGACCCTGACCAGGGCATTATGGGAAGTTTGAGTACCTAAGTAATTCTGCTGATGGGAATTGTTCCCATGAATGAATGCCTTTAGTCTAACAATCAGGGTTTAGTGGTTTTCAAACTGGAATCCAGGAACCCCCAGGGAGCCATACTGTTATGTAGTACTGTTGACAAAATGAATTACTTGTATTAAATTCACTGTTTAGGAAATGTCCTTTATCAAAACTTTTTGTTTAGGCTGTCTTTTAAGGATCTAACTACCCCCGTCCCCCCAAACCACTGTTATTTGAACCAAGAATAAAAGTTAGACTAAATAAGTAAAAAAAAAAAAAGTAGAGCTGCACCAAATGGCAAAAAAGTTGAGAGGTGTGCAGAAAATTTAAGGAGACAAACAAGCATTTTGCTAAATGTAATTTTTGAGCTGTTAAAGTTAATATGTTAACTTAAGATTACATAAATTGCAATATATTTATAAAATGTATTGATCCTCAAGTTTAGACATCTATCATTACTCTAACAGTAGGTAGAAAAATATATAATGTCTTATGCTGTTTTATGCAAATCAAAGTAAAAAATTTGCAGATAATAATTTGATTTGTCTTTAGTAGTTAGTCAGTTTTTAGAAATAACATGTTGTATTTCTACACTACCATTCAAAAGTTTAGGGTCGGTAAGATTGTAATGTTTTTTTTAAGCCTTTTATGTTTCATGAGTCTATAATTTTTCAGAAGTCTTTTATGCACACCAAGGCTCTTACTTGATCAAAAATAAGATTTGATCAAATAGAGATTTATTTGATCAAAAAATGCAGTAAAACAGTAATATTGTGAAATATTAATACAATTTTAAAAAGCTGTTTTCTATTTTAATGTATTTTCCTGTGATGAAAAAGCTGAATTTTCAGTGTCACATGATCCTTCAGAAATCATTCTAATATGCTGATTTAGTGCTCAAGAACATTTTGATCGTTAATGCATTATCACAAAAAGCTTGAAAACCTCTGTATATGTTTATATCAATCAAATTTTACATCAAATCCAAAAACATATCATATCATAGAATAGATTTTTGATTTGTTGCCTGCTATTTCTGGGAGTTCCTCTCTAGTGACAATTAGAATACCGTTACGGGACAAAGGATCTCTTACAGCTGTCGATCCCAGCTGCAACCATCCTCCCACATCTCAACAGCTTTGCACTCCTGCATTCCTTGACATCTACTCCTTCTTAGTCAAACATAAAGCAATACTTTTCACATAGTCAAACACAATTGATCAGAATATCCAAGTTCTTGACATACTAACATAGAAATTTAATGAGATGAAGAGAAGAACTGGCCTCAATATATGAGGAATGCATTAAAGAACAAAACAAAGCTAACACAGGGAGGGACAGCAGCAAAAAGTCCAGCATTTCGCTGACTAATCTGATGGATGGAAAAAATTTCTTTGTCTGGGCTGCATTAATGAACAAACAACTTCATCACACTGGTATCTTTTAATACAAGGCACATAAATTTATGACCCTGTACATTCCTGAAGGACTAAACATCACTAATGTGGTTCAACATGACCTCAGCTATAGTCACACAATTCTCAATAACTGTCAAAGTGATATGAATAAACATCTAAACCACAACTCCAGGGGAGAATGAATCAGTTTAAGTTTCTTATTGCATTTCTGTTTATATATATAGCTGGATTGTTCACTCTTACATTTGGCTTGTTCCTACAACCAAGGTTTAATCCTGCCAGATGACAACAGCTTGCTGGTAAATAGTTCACAGAATGAATAAATATGTGGACACAAAATGTACAGCATGAAACAAGAATCCGCGAGTCTGTGGTGTTATATGTGAGACAATGGTTTTAGAGGACGACGGGGAAGAACAATTAAAATTAAGTATTCTAATTGGTCGTTCACACAGATCCCGTTCTCTGCTGTACTTCCATTGTATTTCTATGTAAACATGCCCTAGATGGATGTGTTTGACCATTTGTGTCTTGCGTCTTTTGTCCTGAAAACTCATGCTCAAGTTAAAAGAAGTTCAGCTTTTGAAAAACACGTCTTGAGACTTCAATATTTTCCATTCCTTTGCTCGCATCTTCATGTTTTCAACGCATTCCATGTTTTTGATTTGCGTTCCACTGCACTGGACTTCCATTGTTTTTCTATGTAAACATGCTAGACGAACGTGTTTGACTGTTGCACAGTGCACTCGTGTCTTACGTCTTTTGCAGCATCTCGCACATGACATGCCGTTCAAGTTAAAATAAGTTCAACTTTTAAAAAACATGTCTCTATAACTTGTGTTTTTCCCCCATTACACTGCTCTGTATTGTTTTTTGCATTCAAGTCCTCCTGGGAAGTTTGTATTTACGAGTTGAGAAGTCGTGTTTATGTATATTCGGAGAAAGATGGCAGTGTACCTTCTCTTAATTAACTACACAAAAATACAGCAAGGTTTTCAAACTCTACTTCTAGAAAATAAAGAACAAAGAATGTGCATGAGGTGTGTTTTGCTTTTTAATGTTTTTTATTAATTTATGAAGCCACTGTAAACTTTGTTACATATTATATTGTTATATTACAATGCTATTATATATTTTCTTGCAGGGAACTAGCTTATTTTGTTGTAAAAAAAAAAATCCTGACAATGTCATTGCTAAATACCTATAAATATTGTGGTATTCCACCACATTTCTCACTGACATGCCCCCGACTCGTAAAGATCAGAATCCCAAGCTTCCCACTCGTATTTACGACTTTGTGGTGGCGTTCATGTGTGTTCAACTTGTAAATAAGATCTTTTCAACATGACTGAATGCACCATTGTACACTAGATGGGTGTGTTTGACCACGTCTCGCATCTTCTGCAGCATCTCGCACATGACATGGCATTTTAAAAATGTGGCGCGAAGTTAAAATAATTTCAAATTTAAAAATGTGAGTGGGACACGTCAGGGTTGCCCTCTTTCCCCTTTACTCTTTAATCTTGCTATAGAGCCTCTTGCTATCTGGCTTCGTAGCCACAATGGTTTTGAGGGACTTTCGCGTTTCGGTTTAGTTCATAAACTTTCTCTTTATGCTGATGATCTTTTATTGTACATTTCAAATCCCGCCTCTTCTTTGCCTGTTATTTTGGACATCCTTGATAAATTTGGCCACTTATCTGGTTACAAGATAAACTTGCAAAAAAATGCTCAGGCCAAAAATCTCTCATACTCTCTTTTTCCCTTCAAGATTGCTCTAGGTGGATTCAAATATCTTGTTTTTTTTTCACCAATTCTTATACAAATTTATTTGTTAAGAATTTTCAACCACTTGTGGATAAAACCAAAATAGATATGTCCAGATGGGCCTTGCTCCCTTTATCCCTTGTCGGTCGCATTAATCTTGTTAAAATGGTTACTTTGCCCAAATTCCTTTATCTCTTTCAACATATTCCAATTTGTATTAAGTCTTTTTTCACTAAATTTTATGGCACTCTGCATTCATTTCGATGGGGATACAAGCCAGCACGTCTCAAAAAAATCAATTCTTCAACTTCCTAAGTTTTTATTAAAATCTGGGTCCAATTCAGGAAACATTTTGGTTTGCATAGAGCTTCTATCTACACACCTATTTTAAATAGTCACCTTTTCACCCCATCTTGCTCTGACACTGCATTTCACATTTGGTCAATCAACGGTCTAGTTACGCTCAGTGACCTTTATGTAGATGGGGTCTTTACATCTTTCTCATTTTTGTCTACCAAATACAATCTGCCCAGTAGTCATTTGTTTCGGGGAGGGTTTCAATATGAGACAAACTGTATTATTTTTTTCCTTCTCTTTTTGATTTAATAAATGTACAGCTATGTTTTGTCTTGTTAAATACCAATAAAACGATTGGGACAAAAAATGTGTCTCTATAGACCTTATGTAGCCCCGCCCCTTTCCAGTGCTGTGCTTCTTGTATTCTGTCTTCCAGTTTGTATTTCCACAGCATGAAGGTAAAATCTTACGGATTTATGAATAAGCTGCTAGTTTTAAAATCTTACCAGTGTACAGACATTTGTTATGACAAACATTACAATGCTCATAATAACTTTGGTTTACTTTAACTCTACAATAAGTAAATCCACTTCTTCACCAGCTAGATGCCATAGAAATATACAGAGCTAATATACAGAGCTACCGCAAAAAGTTCAAAACCAAAATTCTAAAGATGGCTGCGCGCTTGTTTATCTGGCGCACAAGGTCTATACCTTGCATTTTTTCCCATTCCACATTTCCCATAATTTCTAATTGCATTTGTTCCGTGTCTCACATTTTAAAATTGATGTGAATCACCCATTTAGAGCCACATAATAGATAATGCACCCTTTTTACAAACTGTGTTGACGCATTTCCATAATAATTAACATAGTAATCTAGCAAATCTATATTTTACCCTTGCATTAAAATATGGGGTTTCTAATAAAGCTGCTGCTGGAGCAAATCGGAACGCAAAAATGATATTTTAATGACTATATTTGCTATGGCCATCTATCTTTGTACAAGTTCACCCTACTTTGGTTTAACCATGTTCCAGACCCGGAAATGTAAAAATGGTCCATAATGAGTGAAATCAGACACAGCATTCTTCTTTAGGCCTCATTACACACGATAAATGGAAATGTTGGGATTTCACACGACTGACTTTGACCTAACTTGAGCTGTTTGACTACGAGTAACAATCCAAATTCCAAAAATATGTTCTTAAATAAACCAAACACAGAGGGGCCTGAGACCCAGGGGATTGACAGCCTCAGGCTGAAACTATGAGCCCAATGCAGAGCGATAAAAGGGAGAAGGAAGGAGAAAGGGATGGGGAATGAAGATTTCTGATTTATTCACCATGTCAGAGATCGTGGCGCCCTTGGATTTGACCCAAACTAAATCATCCACATCTCACAGGGGATGATTTGAAAAGAGACACCGCAGATGGGCCAGTGTGTCTGCTGTGGGGGGAAGGAGGTTCATTAAACCAGCATCCAGGAAAACATGGGAATGTGTGTCAAGGGTAAATTATCCTTATTGGGTCAGAAATTATTTGGACTCTTGTGACCTCTACCACATCTAACTGTGCTGTGTCAAATGAATTAAAATGAATCAAAAGCACTGACTCATTGCCTTCTTTCAAAATATTTTCTTCCAGCTATTTATTTCAAAATTTAATTAAAAATGTATTTACCCATTTATGCAAAGACCCAGAGCTGTGCTGGTTTTGATTTTGATTATCTCTAGTAAAGTGAGTCAGTAAGGAATGTAACTGCACCAATATGACATGACATTGACATTAGACAGGGTTATCAAGTAAAATACATACAGACATGATCTTTGTGTGTTTATACCCATAAAACATTTTGAAAAGGATGCATTCTCTATGATTTAAAGGGTTAGTTCACGCAAAAATGAAAATTCTGTCATTAATTACTCACCTTCAAATCGTTCCAAACCTATAAGACTTTCGTTCATCTTCAGATCTTTTTGATGAAACTGGAGAGCTTTCTGTCCCTCCATAGACAGCTACGCAACTGACATTTGACACTTCAAAAAGTTCATATGAATTGAGTGGTTTAGTCCAAATTTTCTGAAGAGACTTGATCGCTTTATATGATGAACAGATTTAATTTAGGCTTTTATTCATATATAAACAATCATCAACTCACACATCAGTTGTGGTAAACGGAAGCTCAAGCATGTTTGTTTGACGTGCAAGAGCCAGTGAGGTTCATTCTTGTGTGTTACGCAGCATGTTTGAGCTTCCGCAAGAGGTTTGTTCTCGCGCATCAAGCAGGCTCGGTTGAGCTTTTGTTTATGTTCGCTGATCAAAGTTTATATGTGAATAAAAGCCTAAATTAAATCTGTTCATCATATAAAGTGATCAAGTCTCTTCAGAAAATTTGGACTAAACTGCTCAATTCATATGGATAATTTTTTTAAAGCGTCAAACTGTCAGTTGCGTAGCTGTCTACGGAGGGACAGAAAGCTCTCAGATTTCACCAAAAAGATCTTCATTTGTGTTACGAAGATGAACGAAAGTCTTTAGAATGACATGAGGGTGTGTAATTAAAGACAGAATTTTCATTTTTGGGTGAACTAACCCTTTAAGTAGTAGGCTACCGAAGAACTTGTCTCAGATATTCCTCCAAAAATTCCTTAGGATAAATACAAACAGAATCACATCAGATATACAGGTAATTTAGTCTTAGAAGAATATAAGAAATATTCATATTGAGATCTGACTTTTGATTGCAGATTTTTGTGCCATGGCAAATCTGAGCACACTTTGTGACATGGCCAATCCCAAAATGCATTTTCTCCAGATTAATATATGTCAGTATAAGAATGTTTATGGATTTTTTGCACTGACGTGTATGGTGCTCATATAGTGAGAGGGCAAATACATTCAGAGGGAAAATAATTATGAAACATTCACTTTTTCTCCCAGATGATTGATTCCCACAGTCAGACCAGCTGTTGTCACTCACATTCACACCCACACACTGAATGTAAGGGATCTGTCCTTGTTGCTAAGAGACTTAAATTTGAAAAAGAACCACCCACTAAGACACTCCAAGCCAAATGTGAGTGGTGTTTGCCCATGCAAAACTATTGCTCGATGCTTCGATGTTCTGGGTGGTTTCTATGTGGTTGCTTGCTTACACAAATCAAAAAAGTCCAACTACAAAATATCTGTGAAAATGTTATGATTGTCTTGGCACAACTAATAAATGTCAATGTAACTGTCTCACAACATCTAACAATTCACAGATATTCAAATGCTTCAGTAATACTTTAATGAACTTGAGATTGGTGAGAAATGAGCTCCCTCACCCTCTCTGCAGTCTTCCCCATGGAATCCTGGACAGCATCGCCATTCCAGAGAAGTGATTTTCCTGTAGGTCACTCTGTACACAGGTCTCACCAGAGTTCTGTAGCTGGGAAAATACAGAGAGGCAAAACATACACCGAGTCTGTTAGCTGTCATCTAAGTTAATGTGAGAGAGAATAGCAAGAGCATAATCCAGCATATACCAAGAGATCATTTCTTTTCTCTGTACCTGATGAGGTTTGAACACGGTCCAGGCCATCGGCAACTCTGAAACAGTCGCTGCACAACAGTCTCTGTCCCATTTTGTGTCTGACATGAAACGGTCTTCTGTACTGTGTACTGGCACCAGTTCCTTATTTCGTTCCATGATGAATAAACAATAATAATGACAAAGACCAGACCAATCAGAATCCAGTACTCAAGAGTTGAATATAAAAAAATAAAAAAAATCAATGGAGAAATGAATGTGCACAATAAGCCAATGAAATCATGGAAAATAAGAGCTTTAGGTAGGGAGTATGTGATCAATTTATTCCTGAAATTCCTTTTCACAAAACACAGATGGCATTGCAAAACAAACAAGCATGTGACTTCAGTAGTTTTAGTGCCATAATGTTTCTTCATGAAGCTCCTTCACTTCAAAAGCGAAATGAATTACAGCACAGTGGACTGAGGGTCCTCTGAGAGACCCTCTCAGTGGCACAAGCATATCTTTTTTCCTTTACCATGGGAGACTGAATGATTTATTCTCTCCCGACATTCATATAACACCCAGACGAGTCTGACATTTGTGCTTGAAAAAAACTAAAACAAAAACCCTGGGAAACTTCCCTTCTGATACGTCTCAGATGATTCAAAATATCCCAGGATTGTGACCATTTCGTCATTCATGTCATTGTTCTTCTTTTGATTCGGATTGTGATGAGTCGTGACCGGACCACAGACACACATGAAGCTCCACATGTCTAGACTAAAGAGCTCAACCTCGACCGCATGTCAAACCACAAAATACTTTGTCGCACTATCTGTCGGGAAAAAGAATGTTTCATTTTTAAGATAAATACTTTTGGCTTTGGTTCGGTTTGTGCTTTTTCTGGGAATTCAATTAGGGGTGCACATGGACCTTCACAGATGTGTTTAAGATAGATAGATAGATAGATAGATAGATAGATAGATAGATAGATAGATAGATAGATAGATAGATAGATAGATAGATAGATAGATAGATAGATAGATCGACAGACAGATAGACAGATTGAACGACAGACAGATAGACAGATTGAACGACAGACAGACAGACAGACAGATAGACAGATAGATAGATAGATAGATAGATAGATAGATAGATAGATAGATAGATAGATAGATAGACAGATTGAACGACAGACAGACAGACAGACTGAACGACAGACTGACAGACAGATTGAACGACAGACTGACAGACAGATTGAACAACAGACAGACAGACAGACCGATAGACAGATAGATAGACAGACAGACAGACAGACAGATTGAACGACAGACAGACAGACAGACAGATTGAACGACAGACAGACAGACAGATTGAACGACAGACAGACAGATAGACAGATAGATAGATAGATAGATAGATAGATAGATAGATAGATAGATAGACAGACAGATTGAACGACAGACAGACAGACAGATTGAACGACAGACAGACAGACAGATAGATAGATAGGCAGACAGACAGACAGACAGACAGATAGATGAGTGTGTTTGCTTAATAGATAATAGACAAGGTTTCAAGGCTGTACACTGTAAAATGATTTTTCAAAGTCGTAAATAAAACAAAGATTATTAAAGTATGTTTTACAAGAAATTACTATTTCAGTATTTCTTTTTTTAAATTTCATGTTTAATTCAATGTGTTACTTGTTGTTTCTTTGTAATTATTTGTGAAATTTACTAGCAATTTTTGAGTTAAAATTATTTCAAAGTAAATCCTACACCATTTTTTTTTCAGAGTAGGTTATTTAGTTTCAAAATTTTATTTACATTCAGTATGTACCCAGAGAAGTTGTAAGCCACATAAACAGTTGTGAACAATATTTATAGAAATAAAATACTGTTCGATTAGATAATAATAGAAGTGCTCAACTAATTTGAAGTTTAAGCTTGACTATAACTTGAGTTCATTGACCTTAATAGGATAAAAAAAATGAACATTCTGTCATCATTTACTCACCCTCAATTTGTTCCAAATGTGTATAAATTCCATTGTTCTGCTGAACAAATATATTTTGAAGATGAGGGGCACCATTGACCACAGAATTTAATTTCCCATACCATGAAAGTCAATGGTGTCCCACAAGCGTTTGGTTATAAACATTCTTCAAAATATCTTCCTTTGTGTTCAGCAGAACAAAGAAATGTATACAGGTTTGTAACAACTTGAGGGAGAGTAAATGATGACAGAATTGTCATTTTTGGGTGAACTATCCCTTTAATCCATCATCCTGCAATATACTAAGGCTTTAAATCAATCAGTTTGATAACCTAGTGATGCTCCAGCTGGTTAGTAAAGCTCTTTATCTAATGTCACACACACATCGAGCACATGAAGTCACAGTGTTTTGTTTACCTGTTGAGTGTGTTGGCTCCAGTGTTGTGTTCGGACACTGTGCGCTGCAGTCTCACTGGAACATGATAAATACCTGCTGAGGCTTTAAAAGGACGAAACGACAACATGAACATACAAAGAAGTTTCCAAAATCCCTCACGCATGGTCCGACGTCTAACAACTCTTTGCTTATTCTCTGTGCTTTATCTGAAGTTATCCTGCTCAGACGAGTTGTGTTAAACGCCTGAGTGAGTTACCGAGAGACCTGACGGATGAGGAGACACAGTCAAAGTGCTATCTGGTCTTCTGGAGTAAAATACTGGCTGTGTCTCGTAACCTATTTGGCTGACTATCTACTACATCATAGTTAGCATGGTCAAAAATGCTGCAGGCGTTTGTGATATCCAAAACGCTGTCTAGGTAGGAATTAAGGTACTGTATAATCTATATGGTAAAACAAATGCTGAGAGTTCAAAAACACAACCAGAGTACAAACAGAGAAAATCATAACTTAGGTAGATATCTAAAAGAAAAAAACTGATGGGCAAAAATAATAATTAATAGTTCTGTTTTAAAATGGAAAATGGGGCTTCAACGCCACCTGCTGGTCAACCGCTTTTTAATACCACAGATATTGAATTTCCTACACTGAAGTTTGGGGTCGGTAAGATTTTTGTAATGTTTTTGAAAGAAGTCTCTTATGCTCACCAAGGCTGAAAATACAGTAAATACAGTAATATTGTGAAATATTATTTCAATTTAAAATAACTGTTTTGTATTTACATACATTTTAAAATGTAATTTATTCCTGTGGTGGCAAAACTGAATTTTCAACATCATTACTCCAGTCTTCAGTGTCACATGATCCTTCAAAAATCATTCTAACATGCTGATTTGGTGCTCAATAAACATTTCTTATTATTATCAAAGTTGAAATCTGTTGCGCTGATCCTTTTTTAGGATTCTTTGATGAGCAAAGTTCAAGAGAAGCATTTATTTGAAATAGAAATCTTTCTTTACATTGTAAATGTCTTCGTTTGATTCATTTTTTTTTTTTTTTTAAAGAATAATGACAAAAATGAATCTTGAAATGAATGTCTAATATTTTATTGACATTTGCTTCAAATAACAATATGACTGCTTCATCAACTTCAATGTGCCCACTAGACCAGTGTGCAAAAATAAAGAGCAAGAAACTGGATAAACAAATATCCTTACAATAAAATTTGATGAATAATACCAACATACTAAATAACTTCTTTTAATGTATGTGTTACATTGAGACAAATGGCTAAATGTTCAATTACTGAAAAAAAGAGAGCTGGTAGGGTGATTCTTTAACAGTTGGAGGCACTAGAGACCCTGAGACCAGAATCTACAAACAGAAAAACTAGATATTATTCACATCTTTTGAATCATAACTTAAACATTCATTTAAATCTGCATGTAAACTCACATAATTTGATTGAAGACATTCTGCTATTTATTAAAAGGGAATGGTGTGGTCTAATGAGATTATTTGTGCATAAACCGTGATGTATTGAATTATATTTCAAGTACCCCTGTCATAAAATCAACATTTGTCTTCGTTTTGAAGTAGATTTTCTTCAATAATGGCTAAGCCTTCAGTCAGCATTAAATTATTTTATGGCTTTCTTTTTTAACAAGCATCACATTCAACTGACTATAAAATAAAACTATTAGCATTATAATAACTTTAACAGCAATTTCAACAAGAAGGGCTTTATAGTGAGAGTACATTCATCTGCTCTCCCGGTAAACAGGAATGTCTAGTTAATAGTCTGGCTTCTTTTGATATTGGCCAATAAACCTTGAAATAATGCTTCATTCATGTCATGTTGGAATTCTACTAAGAGATCTTAAGAAATTAACAATAATTCTGACATGACCTGAATTGAAGCATATTCTGCATATTATGGGAACAAGAGTTACTAATGGAAGGCAAAGATTTGTAAATCTTAAATGTTGCAAAGCTATCCTATATGATAATAAATATAGTGCTTTCTCGATGTCTGGTCCATATTGTGTCTTTTGCAGCAGTTCTAGGAAGGTCAGTGATCAGTCTGGCTGATTATCAATGCCCAGTGTACATTGTGTATGTGTGTGTGTGTGTGTGTGTGTTAGCTCAGAGGGGCCGCCTGGATGACCGAGACCTGCTCGGTACAGATTCTTTTCAATGGTGGTGCTCCACAACTGTCCTCATCCTCCTGCACCTAGAGAAGAAGGAACAATTATTAGCTGACTAGCAGACACAGAAAATTTGTTGGGTTGTTAATTTCACTATATATATATTAGCCTTTTCCAGCCATGCGACTGGAACAGTTTCACTATTTCTATCATTCTACTTGCGGCGACTGTCATGGCAGTCGAGCAAATCCACCATTTTTTTTAAAAAATACCACTGTTGTTGTGTTAAGGAATGCAGTTTTAAGAGTTTTTAGGCAAGAATGTAGTTATTTAGATAGCACCTATTATACAATTTGTTCAGATGCTTTCGGAGATGTGAGCTATAGGCACTGCTTTTGTACGAATTTTTGGCTGAATTGTTTGTTTGTGTTTATTTCCTATTGTTTTATTATAATGGCTATTGTTCATAATGTAAACATTATTGTTCAATAAATATTATTTTATATAAATAACATGCCATATTTGGTACTGAGAAAGGGTTTGTTAGTGATCGTGATATGGACTTCAGTGAAAGTTACATTATTATGCCATTAGATGGCGGCAAAAACTGTTCTAATGAGTGAGTCAGTAGCAAATTTACAAGGTACTTGTTGTAAACAAGGAAGTTGTTTGAGCGCTGTAATGGGAAATCCCCTTAACTTTTAAAAGGACAAAGACAACGATATGGCTTTCCTCAGTGGACATTCAAACTGATTTTTTTTATAAAGGATATAAAATTATAGACATCGACCTGAAGAATGAATGCTATATCAGAGGCAGATAACACACTTGTTTATTTGATCTCTCTTTCATAATACCATAATTGACCCTTTTCACATTTCCAGGTTTCTCAGAAGTGGAAGTCGTCATAGTTGGGTAAACTTATTTATATAAGTTGATGCACAATGTGTTACCAATAAAACCTAAAAAAAACTATTGAATTTGCAAGCAAGGCCCACAACCCAAGGCAAAAGAACTTGTCCTGGCATTCATGCTTTTTAGTATGAACCTCTGGCTAGTTTTGTACTGTTTTGTACCTGAGCAGTGAGGGGAAGAAGATCTTCTTTGATCAGAGTTGGCGGCTCATCTGCAATCTCACTTGACTGCAGCAGCGGTTCTAGAAAAAAAAAGTTAACATTTTGAAAAGTGGGTCAACTGACAAAAACATCGCAGTGAACTTTGTATTTTAGGAGATAAGAGCATAATGCATTTGTTCAGAACAAATCGTAATGACACCAAGAGGGAAAACAACTTACAGTGAAATTTAAATATTTAAGCAAGATTTATAAAAGCTACAGGGTTTATAAAACACTGAATATATCTTTGAAAATGTGTAATTTATTTATTAATAATATAATATGAGTAATATATGGAAGCTTGCTTCCGCCACAGAATAAAAAATAAAAAGGTAATTGCGACTTTTTATCTCAGAATTCACACGTTTTTTTCTTGTAATTCTAACTTCTTTTCTCAGAATTGCAAAATATACTCACAATTGTGAGTTATAATGTCAGAATTGCGAGTTATAAACTCACAATTGGGGGATATAAACTCGCAATTATGATAAATAAATTCAGAATTGCAAGATATAAACTCATTATTGCGAGAAATTAATTCAGAATTGCGAGAAATATATTCAAAAGTTGATATCTTGCAATTCTGAGAAAAAAAAGGCAGAATTGCAAGATGTAAACTCGGAATTGCAATAAAAAAGGTCAGAATTGTGAGAAAAAGTCACAATTATCTTTTTTATTTTTTTATTCAGTGGTGGAAACAAGCTTCTATAATAATGAATCTCTCAGGTCAGAGATTAACATTGAGCTAACATTTAAATATTAAAAAGTAATAAACTATAATATAATGTAATATAATATAATATAATGAATCTTTCAGCTCTGAGGCCAACATTAAACTTAATGAGTCTCACCTTCCATAATTTCCTGGCCGAGGGTGGGCGGCTGTGGGTCATCTGTATGATAGTCTAGACTCTGAGGTGCAGGGCTGACTGGCTCACTGGGAGGTGGACTGGAGTTATTGCTGCTGTCTGCAGCTATTTTATGCAGGTATGAGTCTGAGAGAGAACTCTGGTTGCTGTTCTCATCTGAGAAGGCAGGAGGCAACCATGAGAACATTTAAATTTGACATGAAAGACAGAAGATCATATGGGTACGGAAGAGGATTAGGGCCAAGCAATAATAAAAAAAATAAAACCATCTCGAGATTAAAGTTGTTAAATTTCGAGAAAAAACTCGTTAAATTTCGAGAAAAAAGTCGAGATAAAATGTTGAGAATAAACTCATTAAATTACGAGAAAAAACTCGTTAAATTTCGAGAAAAAAGTCGAGATAAAATGTTGAGAATAAACTCATTAAATTACGAGAAAAAACTCGTTAAATTTCGAGAAAAAAGTCGAGATAAAATGTTGAGAATAAACTCATTAAATTACGAGAAAAAACTCGTTAAATTTCGAGAAAAAAGTCGAGATAAAATGTTGAGAATAAACTCATTAAATTACGAGAAAAAAGTCGTTAAATTACGAGAATAAATTCGTTAATTTAATGAGTTTATTCTCAACATTTTATCTCGACTTTTTTCTCGAAATTTAACGACATTTTTCTCGTAATTTAATGACTTTATTCTCGTAATTTAATGACTTTATTCTCGTAATTTAATGACTTTATTCTCAACATTTTATCTCGACTTTTTTCTCGAAATTTAACAAGTTTTTTCTTGTAATTTAACGAGTTTATTCTCAACATTTTATCTCAACTTTTTACTCGTAATTTAACGAGTTTAATCTCGAGATGGTTTTATTTTTTTATTATTGCTTGGCCCTAATCCTCTTCCGTATATGGGTTTGGAACAACATGACAGATGACAGAATTTTCATTTTTGGGTGAATTAACCCTTTAAAACTTGCATCTGTTTACCTTGAAAATCTAATAGCACAGAACAGGCGTTATCAGATGCCTCC
The DNA here is from genome assembly GCA_003731715.1 of Anabarilius grahami. Lineage (NCBI taxonomy): Eukaryota > Metazoa > Chordata > Actinopteri > Cypriniformes > Xenocyprididae > Anabarilius > Anabarilius grahami. Next base: position 6,781,533 of record RJVU01007007.1, on the reverse strand, counting down.
TCTTTGGGAAAATTCTTCCGTTGCATTTCTCCACCCACAGACACTTTGCTCTTGTCCTTCTAAAAGACAACAGGTTACAGATAGAGTAAAAACAGTAAAAGAGTTACAGATAATATGTACAGATAATATTTTTATCTATTTGTATGAAATGGAAACAACATATTTTTGTACATGCATTTAGTTCCTTATTTATCCAGATGACATGAAGGTACCATTAAAACCATGAGAAAAAAACAACATCTCAGATGTGTCGTACCTCCTTCGTTCCTTATTTATCCAGATGACATGAAGGTACCATTAAAACCATGAGAAAAAAACAACATCTCAGATGTGTCGTACCTCCTTCGTGTCCACCACAGGAACCCATTTAAATATTCTTAATGATGTATCACCAACTGTGACCCATTTCTTCTCCCTGAAATGGAGCAATTGTGTAACAGGTTTCCCATATACATGACTTGAAAAGCTCTATCAAGTTTCCATGTTAAAAACGCAACCATGCAGAAAAAAGCACTTATCAAGTTTCCAGATGGAGAAAGTTTTGGCTCCTCTAAGAGCTGCTTGTTTGGGACATGTGGGATTACAAAGTCCATTTGTTGATGAGTTGAACCCTATCCAATATTCCCATTTATTTCAATCACAAAAGTGCTTCATTTTGCTGGGCTAAACCCTGACTAAATGTGCTCGGGTTACTCTTTTGCACAGTAAATGTATAATAGATTATATAAACTATTATAAAATAAATAAATAATATCAGTTAGCTATTAAAGGTTACTGACAGTCCCTATATACTACTCTTCTTCAGCACATGAAGTAACCTTTTAAAAGTCCTCTTAAGTCCCGCCTCTTTTTGCCACTTGCCCCTTGAGAAAACAAAGACAAGTGCGCTGACATTAGCTGTCTTTTGTGTCAATCAAACAGCATCCTCTTATGAAGCTCCTCCTCCTTTCCGACTGAAGTTTCTCTTTTGAAAAACATTTCTCTCTTTCAAAGTATCTTGACGCAACCCGTTATACTCACCATCTCCGTACTCTCTCGATGGCGGCCATCACTTTCTTAATGTCATCTTTAGCGCGGCTTCGGGTCTCTGCGCGGACCGAACGACCCGACATTTCTAAATTTTATCGGCACTCTTACTGGAATCGTGTCGGTCTCGCAGTCTAGCTGCGCAAATCTCGCGAGAACTTACAACTCCACTTTCCAGAGCTTCTTAACAGGTCCCACCTACTTACTGAGGGCACAGGTGGCTGCTGTTTTTTTTGTTTGTTTTGTGTACATTTTATTAATACATTTATTATAAGAATAAGCCACTAGTCATGTCCAGTCAACGACCTAAAGGCCAAATCATCTTTTAAGAAGTGCACTTGTTTAATGTTTATAACCTAAACTTTTAACTCTTAAAAGTTACAGTATCTTTCAAAATAAAAGTCTTCGAGGGCTTTTTAAAAGGTTAAATTAAGGTATTCAAATTGGTGTTGTAATTCTCAACAGTTAATGTTAAAATGTTTTAGACATATAAAAGGTTTCACATTATTTATGTTTAACAATAGCATTTTATAAAAAAAAGTTAACATACTTTATTAATAAAATATACCTTTTAATGATTTAGTTCTTACATGTTGCAGCTTACAAGTTCCTTAAAGGTGCTGTATGTAAATTCTTTGATTCTAAAATATTCCTATCCCATCTTGATATGTAACTCTAAGTAGGCAAAACTATAAAAAGTCAAATAATGCTGTTCAAAGGCAAAACCGTAACTAATTATATATATATATATATATAATTATTTTTTTTAGGTAATAGATAATAATCTGTCCTTTGACAGGCAGACAGCTATGCTCATTTAGAGAGATATAATGAGTATGAAAATAATCAAATCAACCAAAAAATGTTTCCATTTCAGTATTACTGCTTTTTGCCTTTGAAGGGCAGTATATTTCCCCTGAAACGTGTAAACATTTCAACTTTAAAGCCTCAAAGAGACGAAAGAAGAAAATTTAGTGGAAAATGAACAAAAGTCATTTACAAACACTTAAAAACACTTGATTTATTCAAACCAAATCAGCATGCTAAAGCCAATTATTTCTGAAACGGACAACAGACTGGCTTCCCAGTAAAAACAAATCAGTCTTTAGTTCTTTGATGCGTTCAACACTGTGTCCAGAGCACTCTGAGCATCTGATATCTGCTGCTGAAGTCTCTGTCTCACTCCATCATTTGTAGTTTTCTTCAGCATGGTCTGCATGTCCTGGATGGAAGCGCGGTACCCGGTTACATTGTGAAAGACACGAATGGCACGGTCCCCAGTACTTACTAGGAAACGGCTGTTGATGTCAAACTTTAGGTCGGTTATTTTTTCACTGTGAACACCGTGGAACTCCTCCTCTAGTTCACCAGTGGTAGCACTGTACAAGGCTATATCACAAACGTTTGATATGGCTACTACACGACCGTCGGGAGACAAGGCAATGCGGCTCCCCTCCGACACCTGACATGGCACGGTCCGGAGCAAATATGGGTCCTGCTTTTTCTTATACTCCACATCAGTGTCCCACAGCTTCCATGTGCCGTCTTTGGACACAGTCACCATTCTGTAAAAGGTAGTGAAATGTTAGAAATGAAGTGTAGCTATTGATTTATACTTAAATTTGACCTTAAAGGGTTAGTTCACCCAAAAAATTAAATTTCTGTCATGAAGTACTCACCCTCATGTCGTTACAAACCCGTATGACCTTGTTCATCTTCGGAACACAAATTAAGATTTTTTGATGAAATCCGAGCCCCCCCCAATACAAAGCAACATAATTACAGTCATTTAAAGTCCAGAAAAGTAGTAAAAACATTGTTAAAATAGTCAATGTAACTACAGTGGTTCAACCTTAATGTTATGAAGCGACGAGAATACTTTTTATGCGCAAAAACAAAACAAAAATAGCGACTTTATTCAACAATATCTTCTCTCCCCTGTCTTTCTGCTATGCTGGTTATGTTCAGTGCTTCCAGGTTCTACATCAGAACACCGACTCAGTATAGGCCGACACTGTACATGTGAGTAGCACGACACCTGCGTGCGATGCTGACACAGGAGCCGGCCGATAATGAGCCGGCATTCTGACGCAGAACCTGGAAGCGCTGAACATAACCGGCATAGCAGAAAGACAGGGGAGAGAAGATATTGTTGAATAAAGTCGCTATTTTTGTTTTGTTTTTGTGCACAAAACGTATTCTCGTCGCTTCACGACATTAAGGTTGAACCACTGAGGTTTGAACAACTAAGGTTTTTACTACTTTTTTGGACCTTGAATGACGCTAATTACATTGCTTTCTATGGGGGATAAAAGACCTCTCGGATTTCATCAAAAATATCTTAATTTGTGTTCTGAGGATGAACAAAGGTCTTACGGGTTTGTAACGACATGAGGGTGAGTATTTAATGAGAAATTTCATTTTTGTGTGAACTAACCCTTTAATACTTGGGCAATATTGTGCTACACAGTCATGCTAATAAAGCTCATTTGAAATTGAAAAGAGAGAGAGAGAGATGATCTTACCTTCGAGAGTCATTGGAGAAATCAAAGGAGTAAACCCCAGCTGAGTGTCCCTTAAGGTCAAATGCACGGGTGACTTCTTTAAACTCCCCTGATTTACCAAAGCAAACTTCCCACACCTTCACATCAGGGGTAAAGCCACAGGAAGCAACAAACCTTATGAGAAGATATATATAAAAAAAGAGGTTTTAAATCTATTTCATCTGCATTACACTTCCATATACTTTAAAACCACTGATGCAGCATATTTCAGTATAAATTGTTTTATGAATCTGTCACAATGTTCTGTGCAAACATTATTATATCAAAACACATTTGTTTAAATATAAAAAGTTGTATAAATTACAACTGTTTTTGACCCAAAAACATAAAAATATATGACATAACATCATTTAAATTCCCAAAGGAGCTGCTCGTGAACTAACCGTCCACACGGTGACACAGCAGCATACAAGCTGGTCATCTGATTAGTGTTGATGGTAGCTAAAACCTCTCCTTTCAGATCCCAGATCATAATAGTGGTGTCAACAGAGGCAGACATTATAAATTTGCCTGAAAACAGAATATAAAATGAGCAATTAAGTCTTATGCAAGCTTGCTTATCTTATGTATATGACATTTAGTACAGTTCAGATGGATTTAGTTAATGGAGTCCACTGACCTGTCTCTGCGATTCCGATGTTGATAATGATCCCCTTGTGTTTCTGAGGGAAATCCCCCGGAGCAGCTTTGAAATTGAATGTCCCATCATCCTTTTTAATCATCTTATAGATTCGAATGGTCTCTCCATTAGCCAGCCAAGTGATAAACGCTCTAGGGACAAAAACGAACCAGTCAGCTGTAATAACCGGTTAAAACTTATAGATTTAACATTACAGAATATGTTAATGACAAATTGTGTGTAAATGAAGCTAAACGTACCGACAGTCTGGGCTGAAGCGGACGAGTGTGGCGTGGTCAAAATCAACGTTGGCCCGCAAGCACTTGTGATCTCGGTCCAGGAAGTCTTTAGTGCTCCAGATCCTGATGGTACGGTCATCTGAGCAGGATGCAAGGTATTTGGCATTGCTACTAAAATCCAGGCAGGTCACATTGCCACTGTGACTCTAGAAGGGGGAATGAAATATACAGAAATATAGATCAATATACAGGACTTTGACATCAAGTAAGACAATGTAATTCAATATGATATCAATACAATTTATATTTTAAAATGTAATTTATTCCTGTGATGCAAAGCTGAATTTTCAGCACAATTACTCCAGTCTTCAGTGTCACATGATCCTTCAGAAATCATTCTAATATGCTGATTTGCAGCTTAAAAGACATTTCTTTATTATTATCAATGCTGAAAGCAGATGTGCTGCTTAATATTTTTGTGGTAAAGGTGATATTTTTTTTGTAACATTATAAATGTCTTTACTTTCATATTTCAATTTAATGCATACTTGCTAAATAAAACCCTATCCGGTACTTCCACCTGTTTTGCCATCCTGGACATCTACTGGTTGCCCTTGACATGCTAGGCCAGCAAATTACGTCATGTGTTTACTATAGTTTTTAGATTTTAGCACGAATTACCTTCAGAGAGGAAGCCAGTAGCTGGTGTGAGAATGTGTGCTGCTGCGGTCTCTCCTTACGGGGGCGCTGTTGCTGCAGCTTCTGCTTTTTGGAAGGAGCTTTCGTTGCATTTTCCTCCACTGTAACATTATCCAGTTTGATTATGAAAGCATAACATCAAAATAAACTACTTTCCAACCTAAACTATGTCTTTGAAATGAACTTTGTTATGTTAGTGACAAGAAATCAACATCAAAACTAAAGTTGCTGGCAGGTAAACGAGGGACAAACTTACCCGGTGCATCAGTGTCTTTATTCTGTTCGTTCTGCTCAGATAATTCATCTTTCTGTCTACCAACAGCCACGGCCACTAACACAACCAGCGCACCTATCAGTACAGATAGTGCAAAGATCGCTGCAAACTCCATCTTGGCTAGATTTGTGCAACGTTATCACTCCTGACACAAGCAAGCAGACTCAGACTGGCTGTATAGAAGCAGATCTTCTCTGTAACTTGAGTCGCACTCAGTTCCACTTCACTCCAGTGACTCGCTGGCAGCTTGACTGCTGCAACACATTACAGTGATCTTCAGTGACTATCCTGAAGGATCCAAGTTCTCAAGGGAGCGCGACAGCACTGTATTTGTTTTGAAAACTGCAAAACTTGTTATATAAATTACGTGTATGAAATGAAACCTCAAAAGGGGTATGTTATCTCGAAGAATGAATTACACTACACGTCACGAAATCAAGTGCCCAATGTCTTTTCTCCACCGCGCAGCCGCGAGTTTCTCTCCTTCTTTGGTGAGCGAATGACTTAGGGCGAAAGTTCGAGCTGTTAGCGCCCCTAACGGTTTGGAGTCTCAGCAGAAACTTACAAATAACACGTTTACGCCAAAATGATTTTCTCTCTCTCTCACACACACACACACACGCATGCACGCACGCACGCGCACACACACACGTCTTTGTGAGGACACTCATTAACACAATGCAATCTCTAGCTCATTACCCTAACCCTACCCATCACAACTAAGTGCCTAGAATGAACCCTTACCCTAAACCTACCCAATTATAACCTTATCCCTAAAACCAAGTCTAGACCCTCAAACAGGCCTTTAAAGGGCTTTCAGAAAATGAGGACCAGCAAAAATGTCCTCTCTTTACTCTCTTGGTCCTCACTCCGATGGTCTAAAACTCAAACCAGCCCTCTGATATCTGTATAAATACACACAAATAAATCAATAAAATTGAAAGGGTTAGTTCACCCAAAAATGAAAATTCTGTCATTTATTACTCACCCTCATGCCCGAAAGACCTTTGTTAATCTTCGGAACACAAATTAAGATATTTTAGTTTAAATCCGATGACTCAGTAAGGCCTCTATTGCCAGCAATGACATTTCCTCTCTCAAGATTCATTAATGTACTAAAAACATATTTAAATCAGTTCATGTGAGTACAGTGGTTCAATATTAATATTATAAAGCGACGAGAATATTTTTTGTGCACCAAAAAAAACAAATAATGACATATAGTGATGGCCAATTTCAAAACACAGTTTCAGGAAGCATCGGAGCATAATGAATCAGCGTGTCGAATCAGCGGTTCGGAGCGCCAAAGTCACGTGATTTCAGCCGTTGGCAGTTTGACACGCGATCTGAATCATGATTCGATACGCTGATTCATAACGCTCCGAAGCTTCCTGAAGCAGTGTTTTGAAATCAGCCATCACTAAATAAGTCGTTATTTTGTTTTTTTAGGCGCACCAAAAATATTCTCGTCGCTTTATAATATTAATATTGAACCACTGTACTCACATGAACTGATTTAAACATGTTTTTAGTACATTAATGGATCTTGAGAGGAAATGTCATTGCTGGCAATAGAGGCCTTACTGAGTCATCAGATTTCAACAAAAATATCTTAATTTGTGTTCCGAAGATTAACGAAGGTCTTACGGGTGTAGAACGGCATGTGGGCGAGTAATGACAGAATTTTCATTTTTGGGTGAACTAACCCTTTAAAGATTTGTTGGCTTTGAAGTTCATGAAATGAAATGCACAACTCATTTTGAAACAAAATAACCAAAAAATTAGTTGATTTAAGGGATACATCAAGGGATATGACACTACATGCTGGTATTTGATATTTGACATTTTTTTGATGTAATGTTATTGGTGGATATATTTATTTTATATAATAAATTTCATGTTTAATGTTTTTAATCACTAAAACTGTTTACTTAAATAATTTGTTTAATTTTATAGCCTATCCATTAATACAAGTTCAACACATTTGAGAGTCCAAGTCTGTACATGCATTTATTGGAAGGACAACCCATTTTTCTTGAAAAAAAGAAAGAAAAAATAGAAAATATTTCCAGTTAGCACTCACAATACAATATATCCATGTATTGCATTTCTATAGATTCATTCTTTCTGACATCATCACTCCACAGGTGCTACAGAATGACATTAAACAACAAATATAATTTTAGTTATCATTTTGAAAAACTAAGGTCCCTGTTTTTTCTTAATTCATAACCAGACATTTCATGCATTCATAAAAAAAATAATATTCAGCATCTTAATGATTTGTTGAAATTGTCCACTGGTTTTTCATAAATTCAAACAAAAGGTGTGTGCTGCCCTTATAGTCACAGTCATATTTTCAACTACGAGAAGTGCTCAGTTATTAACTTTCATCATATTGGTCCAATTTCCAAAAAGGGACCTTAGCTATAAATTACATCATACACTTCATTTCTCAGTAGCTGAACATCTGCGGTGCAGCAGTGGTTTGTTGTTGAGGAGGTCCCGTGACTTGCGGCTGAATCTGATGCCTTTGTTCTGGCAGTGGTTGTGGCTGCTCCGGTGGTGCCTGAGTGGCCTGAACATCCGTCTGGGTGTTATCTATGGTGGTCGCATGATCTCCATCGGCCGGTGTGACGGGCCTCCAGGTTAAAGCGGGCTGTTCCAGTTGGTGGGAGATCGGGTTGACGAAGGTAGTGAGGTTGATGAAATGCGCCACTGATTGTGGAGCCGCGGTCCCCGTGGATCCCACCCCCTCTGACTGGAGATCTGCTGGACGGTTGTGCAGCATGGCTGAACCGCTGACGGCATCGAAGGTCACGGTGAGGATGGAGCTGTCCAGGGTGAGGGGCCGATCGCTCGGAGTGAGGTGGCTGACGGCGACAGGCTGCAGGCTGCTGAACTGGGCGGGAGCGGGTGTGGTGATGGGAGTCACAGTGATGTTGGTTAAACTGACCGAGCTGGAGGGGGCTGGAGGGGCGCTGGGGTCCGCCAACACTACCACCTGTGTGTGTACATTTGACGGAGGAGATTATTCAATATAACTGAATGAAGCAACACCTAAAATCAAATGCACAACCAAACTGAAATATCTGTTGGTTTTAAAGTCCATGAAATGGCATTTGCAACCCATTTTGCTTCTGTGATTTCAAGGTGAAACAAAATATTCAACAAGAATTTTTTTTTTTAGATTTTATCCATCAGGAATTGATTGGATCAAGGGATACTGTGCAGCAGTGGTGTGCTTTGGGGGGTCTGGTAAAAATCAATGGGCTCAGGGGAGACAAGCCTCCCCCTCTGTAACTGTACCTTCTGGTGTCGCTGTTGGACAGTGTTACTTTATAAAAAGTAAATGTGACTTTTACACTTTTTATGACACATTTTGTAATATTTGCATTGTTATATTTTTGTAATATCGATTATTTATATATATTTTTTATTCTTTTTTGAGAAGACACTGCCTCCCTTGCCTCCTCGGAGGAAACGCCCCTGCTTTTCAGTACATATTGGTACCATAATGTACATATTGGCACCATAACGGTTATCGGACAATGTTAGAGATTTTTAAATGTAACAGTACTGGTTTTTTAATTGTGCATGCTCATTTCCTTTTCTTTAGATAACCTTTACTATAACTCACTTATAAAAAATCTTTAAAACACTAATAATTTAATAACACTTTTAAACTTAATCTTTAATAAACGAATATCCATTTCCATACTATATGCACACATTGTACTATACACATACTATATCATACTATATACATATTATAATGTTGTGATGCCTAAGCTCACTTGTAGAATTTTACATGACTGATTTTAGCGTTTAGTTTTACGTTCCACTACCGTTCAAAAGTTTGGGGTTGGTAAAAGTCTCTTATGCTCACCAAGGATGAAATTATTTTATCAAAAAATACAGTAAAAACAAGGATATTGTGAAATATTACTACAATTTGAATATATTTTAAAATGTAATTATTCCTGTGATGGTAAAGCTGAATTTTCAGCATTTGTTTTTCAGGATTCTTTGATGAACAGAAAGTTTAAAAGCACACCATTTATTTAAAAATACAAATCTTTTGTAACATTTGTCACTTTTGATCAATTTAATGCTTCCTTGTTGAATAAAAGTTTTCATTTCATTATAAAAAAAAAATCGTACTGACCCCAATCTTTTGAACGGTAGTGTATATGTGCTCAATTTTGTTTTTATGTTGACTTTAAAGGGCGAAATGCTAAGAGATCATTTCTGATGGAACGAACCTGCTGAATGCTCTGCACAGCAGAGTTGGTTTCATCTCCCACGGTGGTCGAGAACTCAGTGGTTCTGCTGGTGAAGTCAGCGTACTCGTCTGAATCAGACAGCTCAGGCTCATGAGGCAGGAGTTTTGCCCTCTTCTTGGAGGGATTGGAGTTCCTGGAGACTTTTTCCGCAGCAAGAGAGCCTTTCTCCAGAGTCAGAGAGGGCTGAACAACAGCGAGAACAAACAGAAACCAAATAATGAAAAAACACATTGAAATGTCTCTCTTGTCAGAGCAATAGCCTTGTGGACATATATAGAGCATCTGTGCTTCCTGTCTCATCTACACTATCCTATATAATAAAGACCAAAAATATAACAAAAAAAATGTAGAAGAAACATCTCTCATGCCACACTATCCTCCTTTAATTTTCATTTTCTATCATCATGCAATACAGGCTGTTAAAAAACAAACCTGTCCAATACTAATGGTAGAGGCGTCGACTGTTGATGGTTCTTGAAGATCAAAGTCACCCAATCGTACAGCCACAATCTGAAAGATCACACGAAGCTTAGACATATGGCTTTCCATAAGCACAAACATTTTAAAGGTGTGATCAAAAAATGGAATATGTACGGAGTCCTGCACATGACATGAGGACAAAAAATATTGTGGCTACGAATTAACAATTAATTCCCACAACTTACTAATACGTCAGCACGTTTTACCAATTAGTTCCCTCATTTTAAGTAAATAGTGCGCACAATATAATATTTTGTTTCATTGTTTTCGTTAAATCAAAACGAGGGAACAAATTAGTTCAATGTGGCCACAATTTACTATAACGAGGGAACAAATTAATAAGTCATGGAAATAAATTCTTAATTTGTGGCCACTATTTACTAAAATGAGAGAATTCCTGGCCACAAGATAACATATATATATATATATATAT
>RJVU01007007.1:6747278-6770888 GCA_003731715.1 Anabarilius grahami | reverse complement strand
ATTTCATGTGCGGTGCTCCGTAACTATGACATGAAAATGTCCTTTAAATTCAGTCAATATTTTGGGATTTCATATTCATTACTTTTTCACTTTAATGAATTGATTAATTTTATTTTAGTCCAGTTTACTCTGACTAAAATAGCATGTAATTTACTCAACAAAAACAATATTTATTTGATGAAAATTTACAAATAGTTATTTTGAAAAATGTATAGTTTATTTATTTAAACATTTATTTAATTTAAATGTGGAAAATGTACAAAAGAATAAATTTTAAAATCATTGTTAGTGCATCATTAATATCTTGTCATGATATTTTTTGCGTCATATTACATATTGTGTTTTAATTAAAATAAGCGAATTATCATTATTTGTCATTTTCATCATAATTATCATAGACAATCAAAAGAAAAACTTTTTCAACAAATATTTTACTCAGTAACATCATAACCCTGGAAGTATGTGGTTGTTTCTCACCTCGGGGTGTTTCCGGCGCATGTGGCGGTTCATGGAGGCTCGTGTGGAGACTTTGGTGCCGCACAGGTGGCAGCTCTGAGCCTCCACCTTCTCATGAGTCAACTGCATGTGTTTCTGCAGCATATACTGCGTCACATACTTCTTGTCACAGACGGAGCAAGAAAATGTCTTTCCAACTGCAAAAGAGAGAAAGATGAGAGTAAATATATTAAACTGTTTTACTGTAATTAAACCAAACTCTTGTGTAATATTTTAGTGACCTGTACCTGTATGGATAAGCTTGTGCGTCTCCATTGTGTTTCTCTCACTAAACGTCTTCCCGCACAGTTCACACATGAAGTCCTTTGTGCCTGGAGGAAAACATTATTATATTTTGAGACATTTTTTGTAATGTGTATCATATGTAACATTACAGTATATGATCCTCACCTGTGTGTCTTTTGTAATGCTTCAGCATGTTGACTTTCTGGGCAAATTTGCGGTTACACTCTTTACACTCGTATTCTTTAATTCCCTTGTGCAGCTTCATATGATGCCGTAGAGCATGTTTTGTCTTCATGCCTGGAAAACAAAGATGCATTTATGTACACATCCAGTTAAAACTGATGCAAGGTGTATTATGGGATGGATAAATGTCTGCACCTTTCCCACACTCTGCACACAGGAAGTCTCTGACGTTGTCATGGACTCTCAGATGTTCCTTTAGCATGTCTTTCCTGGCGAAGGACTTTCCACACTGATCACAGCAATGGCTTTTCACTCCTGCAGCGGCCAGAGGGTTTATCACTTTTAATTAAGCCTTGTCTAAAAATTTAAGTAATTAAATACTTTAAAAATCAAAGTTGTTCATCTTAGAGCATAATATCTATTTTTCTACCTGTGTGCTATACTTGTAGTACTAAGACTCACCTGTGTGGATGATTTTGTGCCTCTCCAGGTTGCCGATGCTGTTGAAGATCCGTCCGCACATGTCACATGGATGAATGTATCTGTGAAGAAAGTAATGGCATTTAACTTTCCTGCAAAAAAGCATCTTAAATGTCTTTCAAAAGCTTCATGAAGAAGCAAATATTTTAAATCCAATCTGTCTGTCTTACTTCTGCACTGCAGGATCAGGCAGGTGGTCTCGGTGGATGACCAGGTGAGCGTTGTACGTGGCCTTCAGAGCAAAACGGCGGTTGCACATGGTGCAGTTGTACCCTTTTTCCTTATGCATGTCCATTATGTGTTTCAAGTAGTCACGACCCCTGGCGAATGTCACCTGATGAAGTTAGGGTTAGGTAAAAAGTGGTGAAGAGAGAGAATGAATGTTAATGGTGCATAAATAAATGATTTTGCTGGCAATAAAAGATTAAGCAACATCATGAACATCACAATGATTTTAATGTACTTTTTATTTAGCAATGAAATGTTTCTGTGAACCAATTAAATTTCAATGAAGGGATTTAATGATTTTTTAATGGCCCTGCTCAAAAATGTTAAGGAAGTCTATACATTTGATGTGTATTTTTTTATATAAAATGTTTTAGTGGAAATATACACTACCGTTCAAAAGTTTGGGGTCAGTAAGATTTTTTTATGTTTTAAAAGAAGTATCTTCTGCTCACCAAGCCTGCATTTATTTGATTAAAAATACAAACAAAAACAGTAATATTGTGAAATATTATTCCAATTTAAAACAGCTGTTTTCTATGTCAATATACAGTAAAGTGTAATTTATTCCTGTGATCAAAGCTGAATTTTCAGCATCATTACTTCAGTCTTCAGTGTCACATGATCCTTCAGAAATCAATCTAATATGATGAATTGATGCTCAAGAAACATTCATGATTATTATCAATGTTGAAAACAGTTGTGTACAAATTTTTTTCAAAATTCTTCGATGAATAGAAAGTTCAAAAGAACAGCATTTATTTAAAATAGAATATTTTCTAACATTATAATTGTCTTTACTGTAACTTTTGATCAGTTTAACTCATCCTTGATGAAAAAAAGTATTGATTAATTTTTTTTTTATCCCCCAAAAATAAAATTACAATTCTTACTGACCCCAAACTTTTGAACGGTAGTATTTAATGTTACAAAAGATTTAGATTTCAGACAAATGCTGTTCTTTTGAACTTTCTATTCATCATAGCATGTAAATAAAATAAAAATGTAAATAACTGTTTTCAACATTGATAATAATCATAAATGTTTCTTGAGCATCAAATTATCATATTAGATTGATTTCTGAAGGATCATGTGACACTGAAGACTGAAGTAATGATGCTGAAAATTCAGCTTTGATCACAGGAATAAATTACACTTTACTGTATATTGACATAGAAAACAGCTGTTTTACACTGGAATAATATTTCACAATATTACTGTTTTTGTTTGTATTTTTAATCAAATAAATGCAGGCTTGGTGAGCAGAAGATACTTCTTTTAAAACATTAAAAAATCGTACTGACCCCAAACTTTTGAACGGTAGTGTAAATATTGCTGTTTAATACTATTTATTGTTCATGTAGTGGTGCATACAAATGAATAAATAAATACCAAAACATACACTGATTATTTTTTACCTAGATTTTTACTGTATTTTAATTCTTGCATTAAACGTGAATGTACTTTGCAGCAATAAATAAATGAAGTGATGGATACTCAATTTAAAAAAAAAATAAAAATCAGCCAATCACATGGCAGCAACTCAATGCATTTAGGCATGAAGACATTGTCAAGACGATTTGCTGAATTTCAAACTGAGCATCAGAATGGGGAAGAAAGGTGATTTAAGTGACTTTGAAAGAGGCTTGTTTGTTATTGTCAGACGGGCTGGTCTGAGTATTTCATCTACTGGGATTTTCACACACAACCATCTCTAGGGTTTACAGAGAATGGTCCGAGCGATAGTTCTGAGGGCAAAAATGCCTTGATGATGCTAGAGGTCAGAGGAGAATGGCCAGACTGGCCCGAGCTGATAGAGAGGCAACAGTAACTCAAATAACCACTCGTTACAACCAAGGTATGAAAAAGAGCATCTCCGAACGCACAACATGTCAAACCGTGAAGCAGATGGGCTACAGCAGACACCGGGTGCAACTCCTGTCAGTTAAGAACAGGAAACTGAGGCAACAGTTCGGATGGGCTCACCAAGATTGGACAACAGAAAATTTGAAAAACATTGTCTGGTCTGATGAGTCTCTATTTCTGCTGCGACATTCAGATGGTAGGGTCAGAATTTGGCGTAAACAGCAAGAAAACATGGATCCATCCTGCCTTGTATCAACGGTTCAAGCTGCTGGTGGTGGTGTAATGGTGTGGGGGATGTTTTCTTGGCACACTTTGGGCCCCCTTAGTACAACTGAGCATCATTTAAACACCACAGCCTACCTGAGTATTGTTGCTGACGATGTCCATCCCTTTATGACCACAGTGTATCATCTTCTGATGGCTACTTCCAGCAGGATAACACACCATGTCACAAAGCTCAAATCATCTAAACTGGTTTCTTGAACATGAGTTCACTATACTCAAATGGCCTCCACAGTCACCAGATCTCAATCCAATAGAGCACCTTTGGGATGTGGTGGAACGGGAGATCATAGATGTGCAGTCGACAAATCTGCAGCTCCTGCATGATGCTATCATGTCAATAGAGACCAAAATCTCTGAGGAATGTTTCCAGAACCTTATTGAACCTATGCCACAAAGAATTAAGGCAGTTCTGAAGGCAAAAGGGGGTCCAACCCGGTACTAGCAAAGTGTACCTAATAAAGTGGCCAGTGAGTGTATATATATATCATAATTTTCGATTAATATTCATTAATGACATTAGCTCCTACTTTACCTGACATTTCTTGCAGCTGTATTTGTGATGTTCAGGATCGTTCTTCTCATCTTCCTCATCAGAACTGTCATCACTCTCCTCCATAGAGATGCCAATCTTCTTAATGAAGTCCTCTCTTTCCTGCTCGTCCATTAAGGCGATGTCCTGAAAGAGATGGTTTTGGAACTCAATTAGAGTACACCATAACTTATTAACAAGTTTTAGATTAGTCATTATGCTCAACTAGCTAACTAACTTTTTAAGCATGTGAATGCCCCTTTAACAAAAATGTCTTTAATGGGAGCCAGTGGACCCTATGTATTCAGCACTTCCTTCAGGCTGACTGGTCAACTATTCATTCAGATGACCCACCAACTACTTTATAAGTTTTGCATGCCACTATTCCTCACCTTAAAGTGAACATGGATGTGATCTCTCAGGACGTCCACACGGAAGAACCTGCGGCCACAGATCTCACAGGTGTATTTCTTGTCCCCGTGGGTTAGTAAGTGTTTGTTCATGTTGCTCCGACAGGAAAACACCTTGAATAAAAATTATTTGTTTTATTTATTTATTCAATTCTGCACAGATCTGATATGAACAACAAATATGGTGTCCTTGGTCTAGGAACACCACCTTTCCACAAATTGGACACGCCGAAGGCTCCTTTCTGTATTTGCTTCCCTCCTCCCCGTTCGCTTCAAGCTCCTCTCGTTTCATGTTTTTCGGGCCTGTGGAAAAGCAATGGGTGGTGGAAGCCATTAGTGCACACACAGAGGAAGTGACATAATGGTTGATGATCTTTACCTACAGAGAAGGGCAAAGAAAGTTAATGAGGCCTAGAAACAGAGAACTCAAGTAGAGCAGATGTTTGTGTTTATTTACTGATTAGATAAACAGACTTTACCTGCCATTTTTAACTTTCAAAATGACTTTATATGAATATTCTACATGTGCACAGAGTGTTTTCTTGTTTTATCTGAAAAACCAAATCAAAGAATTTATTTGAAGCAGTAACGTTCGTAACTCACCAACAACATGCCGCCTCTGGTGGTCCTGCATGACATCTTTGCGGTAAAACATCTTATTGCAGATCTCACACGCGTACAGTTTCTCTCCGTGTTTCTTCTTGTGCTTGGACAAATTACTGTTAGTGGAGAAAAACCTTGAACATATCTCACACTGGAACGTTTTGTCATCTGCAACAAGAGGAAAACATACAAAAATAGATGTTGTGCATGCTGTCAAATACATATTGTATTCATTTATACAACTTGGAAATTTTATTTCTAAAGGCATGTATTATAACTCAAGTTATACATAAAATACATGAATTGTAAAACTGGTAACACTTTGCAATAAGGTCTCATTTGTTAACATTAGTTAATGCATTAACTAACATAAACTAACAATGAGTAATATATTTTTACAGCATTTATTAACCTTGTTAATGTTAGTTAAGGCGAGACACCCCAAGTGAATAGGGTAAAAAAATTAACTAATAGATATCACCATACTTCCCCAGCTGATTGATTACATTAAAAATTGCAAACATTTTTGTATTACAAGTTTTCTAAAATGTTATGTTTAAATATGCAAATGATGCATTATCTAATTAAATATGCGCTAATTTGCATACATTTCTAGAACAAAAATCTGAATATTGAATGACATCAGGTTCAAAATTCTCATTTAATTTTTCGGACATATTAAATTAAAGGTTTTTACAGAGGGCATTTTGGATATCTCTTTTTATCACTCCATAAATCCTAGAAAATTATATCAACAGCCAGAAAAAAAAAATGTATTCACAATTTTTTAGGAATAAAATGTTGTATAAAATCAGGCAAATTATATATCAACAAATCCCTCTGTAAAAACCTTCAGAATATTGATAGGAATAAAACTGTAAAGTTTGGTTTATGTAAGTTCTGCTGAAGTGGAGATTTCTGACTCAGAGCAGGAGAAAAAACTCATTTTGAGAAAACGGCCTTTAAAGATATTTACTGTAATTGAAATCTATAGACGCAAATAGATAAAGTGCTATAAAACATACACTTGAAAGTGTATTTTGGATGTTTTCTTTCCACCAGTCTGAAAAAACACTTTATGAAAAGCCAAAAAGTGCAAAATGAAAAAACAGTGTTTTGCCTGTTCATGTTCAAGATAGTTCACAGTGCATTAACTTAATGATAACAGATACAACTTTTGATCTTAAAAATGTAGTAGTAAATGTTAAGATTAACATTATCTATACAAATGAAATTTTATTGTAGTTACTGTAAAATGAAAACTTTTAATTTAATTAATTACATAATATCCTTATTAATTGGTCGTGTCTGTTTTTGCAACTGTTTTTTTAATTGCACTGAATAAAACCGAGAGCCCTAAAAAAAAAGTTAATTGACCAATAATACAATTACCAATAATATATAAAAAAAAATAATATTAAAATATACATTTTCAGAACACACAAACATTATAATTATTATCAATAATAATATTAATAATAATTATTAGTACTAGTTGTAGCAGTAGTAGTGTTAAAGGGTAAGTTCACCCAAAAATGAAAACTCTGTCATTAATTACTCACCCTCATGTCGTTCCGTAAGACCTTTGTTCATCTTCAGAACACAAATTAAGATATTTTTGAAAAAATCCGATGGCTCAGTGAGGCCTCTATTGCCAGCAAGGTAATTAACACTTTCAGATGCCCAGAAAGCTACTAAAGACATATTTTAAAACAGCTTTAAGAATCTTTTGTTTCGAATCAGTGGTTCGGAATGCCAAATTCACGAGATTTCAGTAAACGGGGATTCGCTAACATCCTAAGTGTTTCGAAATTTCAATACTTCCTGTGACTTTGGCAGTTTGATACGCGCTCTGAACCACTGATTCGAAACAAAATATTCGTAAAGCTTCGAAGCTTCATGAAGCAGTGTTTTGAAATCAGCCATCACTATATATTGCTGAAAAGTTGTTATTTAGTTTTTTGGTGCACAAAAAGTATTCTTGTTGCTTTATAATATTACGGTTGAACCACTGTAGTCACATGAACTATTTTAAATACGTCTTTAGTAGCTTTCTGGGCATCTGAAAGTGTTAATTATCTTGCTGGCAATAGAGGCCGCACTGGGCCGTCAGATTTTATCAAAAATATCTTAATTTGTGTTCCGAAGATGAACGAAGGTCTTACGGGTGTAGAATTACATGAGTGTGAGTAATTAATGACAGAATTTTCATTTTTGGGTGAACTAACCCTTAAATATCATTATTATTATTTATTATGCAAATTTGTGTAAAATGGTTTTGCAATAACTCCCCACAAATCTAAAACACAGAAATGTACTGTGCTAAAATTATTTTAATGAATGAATATTAAAACGAAACCTATTTACCTGTCCTGCAGTTATGAAATCTTAAGGCATTTTCCACTCGAAAGGATTTCTCACAGGTTGAACATTTGTACCTATACTCTATATCAGGCTAAGAAAACACACAAATACAACATACAAAGTCACACAGATTCATGTAAAATGAAAGTATCTTGACATTTTAAAATATGCTATTTTTAACAGTAAACAAAGTCAGTAAATGAAGTTTGGTTAAAAATGTGCCATACCTCATTCTTGCTGTGTTTGTAAGATATATGCTGCTTAAGACTCTCTTTTCGACTAAACATCTTGTCACACTCATCACACTTAAAACACTTATCACCTGTAAGTGAAGAAAACAGTTTATATTAGAAATAAATCATGAAATAAAAATTATTCAGCATATGGCTGAATAATGACATCTAATAACCTCAAAAGGTGTTATGCAGTGTAATAAGTTATTTCCAGGGATGATGGGAGAGTTACCGTGGGAACGGATGTGTCGGTTGAGGTTGCTGCTGTTCTGAAAAACCTTACAACAGAGGCAGCACTGGTAAACTCTTTTATGATCACCACCCTGCCGCAGAGATCGTTTCCTTATACCAGGTCTAACAGAAAAACAGGATAAAGAACTGATCAGTGAAAAGAAGTGAAATTACACTACTGTTCAAAAATGTTGGGGTCAGTAAGATTTTTTCATGTTTTTGAAAAAAGTCTCATACGCTCACCGAGGCTGCATTTGCTTGAGCAAAAATACAGTAAAAACTATTATTGGGAAATATTATTACAATTTAAATACCTGTTTTTTATTTTAATATATTTTAAAATGTAATTTTATTCCTGTGATGGCAAAACAACTGCTGCTTAATATCGTTGAAAACAGTTTAATATTTGGTTAATATTTTTGTGGAAATATGATAAATTTTTTAGGATTCCTTGATCAATATAAAGTTCAAAAGCACAGCATTTATTTGAAATAGAAATCGTTTGTGACATTATAAATGTCTTTACTGTCACTTTTGATCAATTGAATGCATCCTTAGTATTAATTTCTTTCTATCTTTCAATAAAACAAACCCCAAACTTTTAAACAGCAGAGTATGTGCTTTAAAACAGAGGATGTGACATAAATGAATTGTAAAGTTTGATCTTACTTCCCAGAAGAGATGGGGGAGCGTGTCACCCGAGATGTTTTGAGTGGTGGGCCGTCTTCAGCAACCATGACCTCTTGGACATCCAGTACAGACAGGGGAACATCAGGAGCCACAGTACTGAGAGGCTGCTCACCAGATGCAGGAACAGTGGATTCTGCTAGACGAGAGGTGAAAAATAAAGCTCATTTAAACAATTTGTTACTTCTCTGCAAAATGTGTTTTACCAGCTTCACCAACAATACCAGCATTTCCCCCTTGCATTTTGAGCGCTGTTGAGCGGATTCTTAAATGCCTCTGATTGGCCATTGTGTTCAACAGATATGTCTGTAATTGGCTACAATAAAAACGCTTCAAAAACATGTTGTAAATATACATCATTGACACTCTTCACCGAGCACTTACATCTCATCTATCGGCGGATCCCTAATATATTTGCTGACAGATACCTGCTTTCAAATGCTCCCATGTGTATCTGTGTAAGTGCTCGGTGAAGAGCGTCATTGATGTCTATTTACAACATGTTTTTGAAGCGTTGATCATTGTAGCCAATCACAGACATATCTGATGAGCACGTGAACACAATGGACAATCAGAGGTGTTTAAGAATCTGCTCAACCGTGCTCAAAATGCTAGGGTCTCATCACATTTTTTTAATTTCTTGGTACCGAAGTCGGTACTTTTGACAACCCTACTATTTACCCCTGAAATTCCCACCTCACCTTGACCGGAATCAGCTGGTCCACTCTGCGCAGTTTTCTGTGCTTTTGTCCGTCGTGGTCTGCCTTGTTTTCTGGTTGGCTCAGATGGAGTGGGGGCAACGTTGGCCGTGTTGTTTTGAGGTACCGCCTCTGCAACCTGCTGGACAGGTGGGTCTGCGGCAGGTGCTGGGGTTTGGCAGAGCAGCTGGTCTGGGACAGGAAGGGTTTCTGTTGGTGGCTCCTTCAACAGAGGGACTCCAGGTTTGCTGGACACCATTTCTGTAGAGGCAAAATGATAATTACGCCCAGCAGAAGTATACTGCACACTGCACAGATACATTAAAGCACACATACCTGGTGGAGGTGGAAGTAAAGGTGGCCTAAGAACAGGCCGATCCATTTTTTTGGCATAAAAAGCTCCATACCAGACTCTCAACTCTGTTCCGGGCAGAACATCCTGAAACGGAGAAAATGAAGGAATAATTCAAGTAAATTGGCATTTGAAGTTTAATAACACCGCAATAAATAAACTTCAATTTACAATCTAAGTAATGTTTAGCATCAATGTACCTGTGATGTATTAAAGTAAACATCATCATCTTGCTGGTAGGCCGTCAGATTTTGGTGTTTGTGGTCTGTGGCAGGCCGAACCAACATCATCCAGTTACAGTCGTCTTCATTGGACGTGTCAAAACACACCACCGAGCCGTCCTTTTGGAATATCTAAGATACACAATGGAGAAAACATTAAGTATAGGCCATTTGGATAGGAGTGGCATATTAATGGTCTATTGTTTACCTTTAAAGGAAAGGCAACCTCAATTTGAAGGCTTGAAACCCTCTTGGCCTCAAAAGGGCCAAATCGAGTCCTCTTAACCAGCCGTCGAAGCACAAACACGCCTTCATTCCCCTCCTCAGCTGACCCGATCTCCAAGCTTTCTGGTAAAGATGATCTGAAACATGGACAATGATTATGTTCTTAAGTTAAAATGTCAAATATATATTAGCAGTCAAAAGTTTGGAATAATTAAGAATTTATATACTTTATATACTTAAATAATTTTCACAAATTTTTCACTTAAATTAATTTTCATTTTTATATCTTTATGAATCAATTAATCATTAGCTTTTCATCAACTCAAAATCCAAACAAAAAACCCTGCAGTTCTTTCATTAACCCCAATTTGGAAAACCCTAGCATAATGTAATGCTTAATGGATTTCATGTTGTGATGATAAAAATGGAAAATATATATATATATATATATATTTAAATATATATCAATATGGTACACAATAATCCCATTCAAATCTAAGTGATAAATGAGTTAGGTCAAAAGTAATTCAAAAGTAATCCAAAAGTAATCAGAATACATTACCTAAAATGAGTAATCTACATTACGTTACTAACTACAATTTTCGTAATAGAATTTGTAATCAGTAACGGACTACAATTTGCAAGTAATCTGTCCAGCACTGCATATACATAAGCATTAAAACTGATTTTACATACTGTTATTGTCATAATACAATTCTGTGACAAATATCACAAAGTCACTAAGAAATTAAAGCACCTAGTCCAAGAGTTTCTCATTAAAAGAAATACAAAGTCATACAAAGAGACTGATAATAAACATAAGACAGAGTCCTTTGAAAATTGCAAAATTCTAATTGTGGTCAGTACGCTCAGGCAGTGCCAAGACCCTTTTTGAGAGTATTTATTTGGCCAAAAGCCACTCATGTCCGCTCACCGTGCCCGACTTAGAACAAATGAGTCCTTCACCGTGACGATGGGCCCCAGCTCAGGACACTCAGAGTCATGGTACTGCCCGCAGTCCTCACACCCTAAAGATGAAAGAATCACATGCAATATTATAACATGTACTTAAATCAAAAAAAGGACACTGCAAAAAAAGCTTGATAGTGGCAATAAGGATATAATATTGTTGCATGCATATTCATAAACAAGTGAGATTATAGTTGTATACTTACAAATAAACTCATCTGGTGTCTGCTCTGCCATTCTGACACCCTAGAAATTATGCATAAAATATGTACATTAGTTTTAACACCTGTAACAATTTTTCATTCCATCATTCATTTGTGGCATGCTGTCCGTATTGACACCTATATATATATACATATATACACATACACTGCCTGGCCAAAACAAAAACTTGCCGTTTGGATTTAAATAGGCAAATACTTTATCGCTGTGATTATTATGTTTCTAGCATGTTATAAGTTTGGCAACAGTTCTTCTAACCCTAATTGATGGAGTGTGTAGCTTTTCATTTCTTAACATCACAACATTTATTTCCATCAAGAGGAGCATCAATTTTTGGTCAAGATCTTGTATTGACAATGCAAGAGATGAGCACTCTGTAAAGTCTCCTCCAGCACATCCCAAACACTTTCACTGAATTTAAGGACTGGACTCACATGTGCCAATTTATGTGTGAAAATGATTCTTCATGCTCCCTCCTAAACATTCTTTCACAATTTAAGCCTGATGATTCTTAACTTTGTCATCCTGGAATATGGATGATTCCTACATGGTTGTTTGAGAAATAAAAAGCTACATGCTCCATCTGTAAGGGTTAAAAGAACTGTTGCCAAACATATAACATGCTAGAAACATAATAATCACTGCAATAATGATCCAGTCATAGTCTCTTAAGTATATGCCTATTTAAATCCAATTTTTTTAGGCTGGGCAGTGTGTGTGTGTGTATATATATATATATATATATATATATGTTTAACATTTTTAATTTTAAATTAAAAACATGTAGGCCAGTTTCACAGACAGGGATTAGATTAAGCCAGGATTAGGCCTTAGTTCAATTAGGGCAATTAAGTAGCTTTTATAAATGTGCCCCAGAGAGAAAAAACAAAACAGAAACATACTGGTGTACATTTTTAGACAAAACAATGGCAAATACATATTTTAAGATATGTCAGTGCAAGATGCTTTCAGTTAAAACAGTTCAAACATGCATTTTAGCCTGGGACTAGATTTAAACCCAGGGTTAGGTTCTTAGTTAAATGTTAAACAATTTTCCACAACTATTATTTAATAACTCAAAAAAGTTCAGGTTCGGTTACCATCCAGTAATTATTAAAGTACTGAAGTACTTTTTAAAGACATAGTAATATTAAAATACTATGTCAAAAAACTTGAGCTAGCATTTCTCTTTTCCCTTTTAAATGAGACTTTTTTGTACAGTTTTACCATTACACAACATAGACATTTTTTTAAGCTCAACAAAAAAATTTTTTTATCAAAAGTGTATTTAAGCATTTTGGCATGAACCAAGTTTTTCAATATATTTTTAATATAACTTTATAAATCTGGACTAAACATATGTACATATCTAGTATGTATAAGGAGAAAATTGTTTTAAATAATACGTTATAAAAGCATAAATCCTTAAGGTGTAAATGCAAAAACCATTGTGAAAAAACATTTAAATGCACTTTTCCATTATAACGTGTTCATTGCATTGCTGTCAGTCAACAAAGCCCATTACACAATGCAACAGAGTTTGTTGATGCTCCCAAGATCAACAATCACAACGCAGAACAGGGAGCTGTCCGCGCATGAAACGCCTGTAAGCAGCAAGGGAAAGAGTACAATACGGACCGACGCGGACAGAATCCGTGATTTGGGAAGATTTCAAACTGTAGCCGGGTTTTAACTCCGATCTCAGGCTGCGCTCGCTCTCTTTCAGCAATGCAAATGTAACAAAGAACAATCGGCATGGCGGATGGAATGGAGACGCAGCGCTCATCTGGAGCCAGAACGTTTGAAAGCGCAAAGCACAACAAACTCGCTTCGCTCACACTTTTCATTGCTCCAGCACATTTGAGTGAGGAGCATTTGGGCATTTCGTTCAATGATTTTGAATATAACTACCTCACAAGTTTAGCATGAAGTCATTACCTGTTTTCCAAACGTCTACACATTTAGTGAATCCTGACTCCGGGTTCCAATCCGCTCCAGAAACCGCGCAGGACCGGAAATAAGACCCGCGAAAGGCATTATGGGAAACGAAGTTTTTCCACAAACAGGCCACTGTGAGATTTTCCATCATTAGAGCTGATTAATTAGATTATGCAAATACCTTAATCGAAAAGTACATGTCTGAATCCTATTTTGACAGCCAAAATGAAAGCAAAAACAAACACAGGAGTGTTCAGTCAGTGTTTATTGCTCAAACCAATAAAGATATGTTAATGAACATAATCCCTACATAGCATTCATTATGCTCAGATATCACTTTACCATAATAGAGCTGTTCAGAAAGCTAATCAGCCATAGTTTCCCACAGGAAATTCCTATTGGGTTCAAAAAGTAACAAAAGTTCTGTTTAACATTACTTGAAAAGACTTTCACATTAAGCAACACATTACACAAACTCAGACATCAAATGTGAAATTTAAAGCTTTATTGATATAAGAACAACAAAAGGGATTCGTTAACTAGCATACTTGTGGTAGTCCTTATTTAGCAACATGTGTGATTTAAACAAGTCTCTTCAAGTAATGATGGACTCATTACATCACAAACCACCATTCTTAAAAGCTGACAGAGAATCCCAGAGGGTTTTAGGACTACAAACTGAACAGCTCTATAAATTCTTACTGCACAGGCCATACACAGATGTGTGTTCTTAATATTGCAGGTAAATGTGTTATGGTGAGCAACAGGTTCTCATGGATACAATTATCATTCACAACAACAATTTCTAAGGACATTCTGGTTAAGGAGGCCAACCAGAATCCAATAGAAAGCACAGATGAGTTAAGTTAATGAGGAGTTCTTCAATGCACATGATTATATTATGATACGCATATACAGAGGACTGATGTGTTCGATTTTTTTTAAAGGCTGTATCACCTCTGGACGGCCTAGCAAGCATGACAAAAATAAAATCTTCATTTGCCTCTTTTCATTTCAATACCTGTTTAACCTCGTGACTGTTAAGAAATACAAATGAAGTGATAACATCCAGGGTGTAAATGGCAACACACAACAGACAAAGGGGGGGGGGGTGCTCCCAAAATACAGAGTTAACAGCCAGACTGCTGAGGTTTCTTTCTGGCAACATTCAGTATGGACAGGCATTCAGGTTTCTTCTACATATGAAGCTTGAGTTCAAGTAAATGTCAAATGGAGGCTGTTATTGAATCTCCCTTACCACAAATCCACTGCAGTTCTGCACACAGGCTCAACGGTTGAGGTCCAAAATACAAACTGGTTGGCATTCATAGCCAACATTTCAGGTGGCTTAAGAGTACAAGTCAAAGAAAACACCACACTTGGGAAAATAACTCAAATTATGAACATACTGAATAGCTAAATTCAAGAGGCCAACGCTCT
The DNA here is from genome assembly GCA_003731715.1 of Anabarilius grahami. Lineage (NCBI taxonomy): Eukaryota > Metazoa > Chordata > Actinopteri > Cypriniformes > Xenocyprididae > Anabarilius > Anabarilius grahami. The sequence goes on along the minus strand of RJVU01007007.1, from coordinate 6,755,986 downwards.
TGCATTTTCTTGTCTTTCTCATTAGGAAAATGCCCTTGCTTAGTGTTAAAAACCTTTGGTACAATTCACTCACATCAACTTTTTTTAAAACGTGTGGCATTGTGGAATGACAAATGAAAAAGAAAAATCAGCACATTATTTGACCTATAATTACACAGTATATTGAATAATGTATGCTTAAAAAGAAAATATTTAAAATAAAATAACCCTAATAATACCTTTAGCTGATATTTTCCCACGTCTAAAAGATGAATAGAAAACCAAACCTGTCTTAAAGCGAATACATCAGTGCCAACCCAGAACATTTTTCTATGCTCCGTTAGAAAATGTTTCACTTAACAAATTTGGGGAAATAATTCACTATTCCGAAAGACATATATGGCCTAAACTGCAGAAATATCTCCCTAACTAAATGAAAACTCCCATATTCAATTCACATCAAGGCAGAGGTCTTTCACATGATTAACTAATTCAGAGCAACCAAACTTCCCAGAATTCACTGTACATCACTGCAAATGCATTTGGAATGAGTTCAGAGCATATAAAGAAGTGCAAATCAAATCCATGGTTTTCCCTTGTCTGATAGTCCAGGTTCCATCAGGTCACCAGAGGGTTTCCAGAGGGATAAAGCTTAGGTAAATGGCAAGAAAGGGTTATCCTCAAATCCCACTTTGGTTAGAAGGCCACAAACGCAGAGTATCTTTTGCATGATGATCACTGTTTGCATAAGGTTAAATGACTCTTTTGAGTCATTTGGTGCGACGAAGTGAGCGAGTGCTCATTTGAATGCTGTTCTGTAAACTTTCTTGCATACACAAAGTTCAAAGATGAAGGTGAAAGTCGACTGAACGGTCAAGTAGAGAGAGCGACAAGCTTGTGATGCCCATTTACATGGATGAAGAGATGAAATTAGTGGACTTCATAAAGTAAGATCGAGAAAAACAAGCTGGGGGGTATGATTAATAATGAAATTGGCATTATGAGAATGTGGATGATGTGTTGAGAGGGAGTTGACGAAACGGTGATTGTTGCGACGCAGATGTTTCAGCAAATACGGCCAAGAAACAAGAAATGACTTGCATAAAAGTTGAGAATGAATGTGAAAAGGTGGAAGTTAGAAAAAACTGAAGAGGTGCAAAAACTATTAGTTTCAATGTAGGCCTTGTTTAATGCGACAGAGTGGGCAGTTCACGTGGGTGGTTCTCTCACTGTGCCGTTGGCTTTGCTCTTGCTCTTGGGCAGAAGCTTGCGGTTGATAATGCGCCTGAAGGTGGCTGTCCTCTTTTCTCTGTCGCCCAACATGGCCGCTTCGGGATGCTCCAAGTACTGCAGGTCATTGTGGGACTGGCTCATCCCTGGCTCCTTTCGCTGATGTCGCCGTCTGAAGAATAGCTTGGCACTCTTGTGCAGGAAGCTGCCTACAGGGGGCGCCAGAGAGAGAAGAAAATAATCAGCCAAGCTCACTAACATTCTTCACTGAGCCAACCTGGAGGTCAAACTCTGATCAACAAGAAGCAAAACAATAAAATTAGTAATCAAATATTCTTTTGGTATCATTGACTTCCATTAAGACACAGCAGATTTGATGGAATTGTGATGCAATCAGTGCATCATTTTCAGCTCTAAAAGATGCTAGTGCAATACACTGGGCAGCATCAAATGCAAATGAGCTGAAAGAATACAAGCACACTACTAACACAGAGTATGCAAACATGTTCGAAAGTGCTTGGTTTTAAAATCAAAGCAGTCTAAACCAGTCCACACCAGCTTAGAAGTTCAGGATGGTTGAACTTCTGGATTTTTTTAATGCTGTTTGGGCAAGTTATGAGCCAAAATTGTCACTGAACCAACAATGAAAAGGTTCAACAGCACAAAACAGAAAAAAAAAAAAAACACAAGAGTTGCCTCCAAAGATTTGAAAAGCCAAACAGCATGTCAAATCTTTCTCCATGTCCAAAATTCAAGTTTGAAACCATATTAATCAAATACAAGGTAATAACTTGTGTTTAAAATGCTGGAGCATGGACTAGTTTTTTTTCTAAAGGGTTTGTTAACCATTTCACAGGGAAGTCTACATAATTTTACTATTATAGACTTCTCAAGAGATCACTTACTCTTCCAGCAATAAAGTCTGGTTAGCACAGGTTTCCACTTTAAGATGGCAAAGAAAAAAAAAAAAAAACACAAAGTGATAAGGGAGAGGTACAGAGGACAAAAAAGAAATTGAAAGTCATCAAATTACGCAACAGACAGAAGTACAGACAGAAAGACACTAGACATTGCTGTAACGTTCATATTAGACAAAAACAAAAGTAAGACAATTTTAGTAGCTCTGTGTTTACTGGTATGCCACTAACAGACTTAAATTTGGTTGAGATTATCCTTTTTAAGAAATCTTTGGCCTTGTTTCCACCTGGTATTAAGATGCATTTTGGTTGATCGGATCACAAGTGGATGACGCTAAATACAGGTGTAAACTGTGTCTAAAACATTTGGAGCTTGTCTACTTTTGACCACTTCCAGAGGTAGAAAAAAAACACATTTGACTGGATTGCTTTCGTAGTGGAAGCACTCATGTGGGCGAATGTATTTGAACAGCCACTAAAGACCGCCTACTCTCTGCCTACTGACCGAATGTGTAAACATTATGGGATGCAAGCTAGCCAGACGGGATTTAAAGGTGCCCTAGAACGTTCTTTCACAAGATGTAATATAAGTCTAAGGTGTGCCCTGAATGTGTGTGAAGTTTCAGCTCAAAATACCCCATAGATGTTTTAAAATAATTTTTTTTAACTGCCTATTTTGGGGCATCATTAAATATGCGCCGATTTAGGCTGCGGCCCCTTAAAATCTCGTGCTCCCTGCCCCCCCGAGCTCTCGACTATAATACAGTGCATAAACAAAGTTCAAAGCTAATATAACCCTCAAATGGATCTTTACAAGATGTTCGTCATGCATACTGCATGCATGCTTCGGATCATGTGAGTATGGTATTTATTTGGATGTTTACATTTAATTCTGAATGAGTTTGAGGCTATGCTCCGTGGCTAATGGGCTAAAGCTACACTGTTGGAGAGATTTATAAAGAATGAAGATGTGTTTATGCATTATACAGACTGCAAGTGTTTAAAAAAGTGAGAATAGCGACGGCTCTTGTCTCCGTGAATACAGTAATAAACGATGCTAACTTTAACCACATTTAACAGCACATTAGCAACATGCTAACCAAACATTTAGAAAGACAATTTACAAATATCACTAAAAATATCATGTAATCATGGATCATGTTAGTTATTATCGCTCCATCTGCCATTTTTCGCTATTGTCCTTGCTTGCTTACCTAGTCTGATGATTCGGCTGTGCAGCTTCAGACGTTAATACGGCCTTGTGTAATGCCTTGAACATGAGCTGGCATATGCAAATATTGGGGGCCTACATATTAATGATCCCGACTGTTACGTAACAGTCGGTGTTATGTTGAGATTCGCCTGTTTTTCGGAGGTCTTTTAAACAAATGAGATTTACACAAGGAGGAAACAATGGTGTTTGAGACTCACTGTATGTCATTTCCATGTACTGAACTCTTGTTATTCAACTATGACATGGTAAATATAATTTTTGATTCTATGGCACCTTTAAACTTTGTGTAGGGCTGTAGACCCCAAGTTTGGATTGAAGATGAAAAATTTATCAATCACAGTGTTTTCTCACCGTTCCTGGTTTCTAACACACTCACGTTTGCCGTTGTCTTGAGGCTATCAGAGCAGAAACGAAAGCTGCTGCTCTCCGTATATTTTTCGGTCGCCTCTGGGTGCGTTCATTTGTAAATTGTGCAAGCTTATTTTGTCCATTAGATTGAAAACTTGGGGGAGAAAAAAACAAAACAAAAAAAACAACAACTTACATTTACCAACCTTTAGACCTTCCCCCAGAAGATAACAGGACAGAAGTGGTTGAAAGTGGACAAAAGAGATGGATTAAAACACCAGGTGAAATCCGATCGACCAAAACACATCTTAATACCAGGTGTAAACAGGGGCTTTTAGTCTTCTTTTGGAGGTTGTTCACATAAAGCAACTCAAATGACAGAATAAATTACTACTTTTCTCTTCGGCTTAGTGGGACATTAGTTTAAGATTCAGTTCAGCTTTTTAGAATAAATAATTCAAGAATGATATTGTAGTTACAATTTCGTGGGGCAAAATACCACCAATTTACATTATACACTACCTATAGTCTAGCACAGGGGTTTTTAAACTTTTCCATTCCAGGACCCACCAAGACAAGTATAATCTATCCTCAAGACCCACCAAAATATTTGAGATTAGAAAACAATTGACAATTCTGTAAAATTAATCTTAATCTAAAAGTCTGACATGACAGAAATTGAGTATTTAATAAAAATATAAATTTTATAGTACAAATGTAAAATTTCTAAATAAATATTTACGTTTATTTTCTTCATTTACAGAAATATGTTCATAACTTGAAACATGCTCACTCCGGTCCAGATATAAACTATACTTAGCACTGTGAGTGTTGTTTAACTCATCACAGTGTTCAGCGCGGAAAACACTCTCATGCTCATTCCGTGTGTATACATGTGAAATGCTTTTTAGAGATAGTTTCCTTGTGTTGGTAGGTAGCCAAATGCACACAAAGAAACAAAAACAACGCACTCTACATACATCTCTGAAAGACAACAGCACCGAGTGACGTTTGAATTCTCCGTTGTAATGCAATCTCATGCAGAATACGGCGCAGTGATTGGAGTAAACGAGTTTCTTCTTATTAATAATGCAGACCAAGCCACTTAATAATGAACCGAGACCCCCACTGTTATGTCAAGTCGCATGCATGCACTTCAAAACATGCAGCGCATATTTATATAATTAAATTGCGGCCTTTGCGATTCGAAGCAACATCATGATTTCTATTTAATGTTGGTATATAGTGGAGCCCACTGTGTGTGTCATTCACTGAAACGCAAATTTAGCTGTAGCCAAGCGACCTACCTTTTCCCACTCTGCGACCATAGTTTGAAAACCCCGGCACTAGCATATACACTACTGTTAAAAATATTGGGATCAGTAAGATTTTTTTAAAGAAATTAATACTTTTGTTCCAGCAAGAAGGCATTAAATTGATCAAAAGTGACAGTAACTGTATTTATGCTACCAAAGTATTGTTGTTCTAATTAAATTATGTGCTTTTGAACTTTCTATTAAACAAAAAATCCTGCAAAACAAATGTAGTGTGATCAAATTGAGACTTTCAAAAACATTAAAAATCTTAACGACTCCAAACCTTTGAATGGTGGTGTAAATGCATGCCATTGACCTTGTTGTTCACATGCAACCCTGTGATCAGATTTATGACTCTAGTGAAGCACTTTATGTAGTTTTAAGGTGTAAACAGGTTAAATAGAAACTCAAAACCCAGCTCAGCATAATTCTGAATGTTGTTCTTCTTCATACACATAAAGCTCAAAGTCCATCCACGTCTTCCCCCCTCACCTTTTCCTTTTTTAGAACCCGTTTCAGAGGGACAGAGGGACAGAGATGACTTATCCGCATCTGGGTCCTCTCCGGCCTGGCTCTCCCAGTCCTCCACGTGATCTGTGCCATTCGCACCCACCAGGGATTCTACGGGTTCGAGAAAGCTGGGTTCTGCCACTGTTTCCGAGGGTAATGCTGCTGCTTCGCTGCTGGTGCCCTCAGATGCTCCGGACATGGAAGCGTCCATTGCAGCTGCATATCCTGCCATCAAAGTCATCTCCTCATCCTGTGTTAGAGGGGCCTAGAGAGGAGGTTAATAGCAAAGCTTCAATTAGAAACTGTCAATTAAAGCTAAAGAACTTGCTTTATGATGTAACATTGTGACTTGGACAAAGTATCACAAACTTCCTGTAGAAAAAAATAAAAAATAAAAAAAATTAATTCTATCTGATACATAAATTTTGTAGCATTTTGTATAAATAAATTAAAATCAAAATCAGTTTTAAATGCTCCAAGTGAATTTGGGCATCACAACATTATAATGTAAAAAAAACACATCTAAAAAGATTGAAAGATGCCCCAAAATTGCCAAACTACAAACATTTTATTTTTAAAATCTTAGGAAATGCTTGCTGATTTTGTGTTTTGTGTGGATTTTTGTGTTGATAATCTTGACCTAGGATTAGAAGGTTTCCAATTTAAAAAAAAATAATAATAATTCTGTCTTATAAATTTGTACTATTTTGTATAAATAAATCAAAATCATCAAATGTGAATTAAAGTGAATTTGGGAATCACAAAATTATAATGTACTAAATAAAATAAAAAAATTATACTCAGTTTGAGATTTTCTAAATATTGCATTAAACAAGTTTTATTAAATTATCAGTGTTTAAAAAAAAAAAAAAAACATTTAAGTGAGCGTTTGATGACACCAGTGGTAATACAAATGTAAAAATATGGGAAATGAGCATGCACAATTAAATCTACAATAACTACTGATACCAATAAAAAAAAAGTGATATGGTACCAATATATATTGTACATCCTTACTAAATATGCATATAAGACTTTTTCAGTACCTTGGTTACTCCTGAGATGATGATGGTGCTCTTTTTGACGGGAGATTTGAGCTTCTGTTTTGCTGACTCATGGAGCTGTCTGATGGCAGCCTCTGCTACAGGGTCGGTCCCATTTAGCATCAATAACTCTGTGCAGGAAAGAGAGAAAAAGAGAGTACAAATACTAAATGTAACCTATTACTAATGTGTTATTTTGCATTTATGCTTGCTCTGGGATTGCTGATGAGCACTTGTGGCGCAGAAATAAAAGGAAATGCATTTAGCCACTAAAGTCAACCAGCTTGGAAATAGATGCTGGAAATCTCACCTGTATCTGATGATGACAGGGCTTTGCTAACTTTGGCTCCGAGTATCGACGCCTGCTCTGACACCCTTCTCTCCGCCAGCTTATTTTTAGAGGGCGATTTGGATTCTGTAAAAGGGATTTTTAAAAACATAATCATATTAGAGATTTTGATTTAGTGGTTTAGGAGATTGACATGACAATTGTAGCATCTTCATATTTAACTTTGCTAACAAATATCCAAATAACACATTCAGATGAAATCCACCACTAATTTGCCTCCCTCAAAATCAACAACTGAATCAAAGGTCAAATGAAAGGTACCAGGTGGCAAAGGTCGTCCTGGTTTGCTCCTCACAGCAGTGACAGTGGTGACAACGGTGCCACAGGGCATCACAGTACGGTCCATCTCCACTCTCTTAGTAGGGGCCGGCATGGGCGTCTGCCAGCTCCGCACCTCGCTGGGCTCCAGATAGGTGAACTAAACAGAGCATGAAGAGGTAAGGTCAGGTTTCATTCATTCAGGTTGGTAAACAAATATTCAGTATGGCATATTTAATTTGCTAATGGAAACAACAGGAAACTGAACAAAACTATAGTTTAGGCTTACTTATAGTTCTTTCTGCATATTAGCTAGGGCATTTTAATTCACTTCAGCATTAAAGAGTTTCAGGCCAATGTACACAAAAAGAGATTTTTATGAGAATTAAATCTAAAATGTGATTAAAATTGATATCTAAATACAGTCTCATTATGATATATTTTACCTCAGTAGTTAGTGATCCGGTCACTTGATCTTTGGTCAAGAGTGAAAAGGTCTGTTGACCTTTGGGGTGTTTCTTCACTAGATCAAAAGGCACAGATACCTGCCCTAACAAAGCACCTGGGAAGACAACAGAGAGTGATGCCTGATCAAATCAAAGTAATGCACATCATTTAATCAATGTGTTTGCCTAGGGAGGCAAAAGTGACACTGAATAAACAGACAAACACATTTCACACAAGTGCATCTGGCCTGTTAAGAAATCAGGGTGAAAAGCCAATGACATGAGGTAACAGAGGCAGTCTGTTAGTAGAGTTCAAATCATAATGTTACCACAGTATCCTTCTATTAGCTCAATAAATGTACCACTTTTACCGCATTTTGAGAATATTTCATGATTTAGAGAAACAGATGACAGAAAGTAGATTAAAATTCACAGATGACCTTCAAGCTTCTGCAGACCCAGATTAATGGATATCACTATTCTGTTTTTATGTCGTTAAGCTGGTTTATTTTCGGTCATGTGGACTTACTCTCCCGAGGTTTGCCGTTATCCACGACCTGGATGTTCAGCTCCTTTGACCGACCGCTAAGCTCACTGCAAAACCATACAGAGACAGGAGATAAAATTAATTATTGTGCACTAGAATATTGAAAGATGTCCCAAAAATGACAAACATTTTATTTTTAAAGTCTTAGGAAATGGTTGCTGGTTTTTAATTTTGTGTAGATTTGTGGGTTGACAATCTTGACAAAGCATTTTAAGGTTTCCAATTTTGAAAAAGGATAATGGATAAAAATTTTAAAATAATACACACATACATATATATATATATTAGGGCTGCACGATTAATCGCATGCGATTGTCACGCGCATTTCGTCAGTAAAGCCGGTTCCCTGATTACCGCTAAATCAGCATCACCTGCTTTCAGATGGAGCGGCATATAATAGACAGAGCCGTAGATCACTGACAAGCCACGCAATATCGCGTTCATTATCGAAGGCGATTCATCTGCGATATGAACGCGATATTGCGTGGCTTGTCAGTGATCTACGGCTCTGTCTATTATATGCCGCTCCAT
>RJVU01007007.1:6708776-6746845 GCA_003731715.1 Anabarilius grahami | reverse complement strand
AGCAAAGGGTCTGAATACTTAGGACCATGTGATATTTCAGTTTTTCTTTTTTAATAAATCTGCAAAAATGTCAACAATTCTGTGTTTTTCTGTCAATATGGGGTGCTGTGTGTACATTAATGAGGAAAAAAATGAACAAATGATTTTAGCAAATGGCTGCAATATAACAAAGAGTGAAAAATTTAAGGGGATCTGAATACTTTCTGTACCCACTGTGTGTGTGTGTGTGTGTGTGTGTGTGTGTGTGTGTCTGTGTGTCTGTGTGTTATATATATATATATATATATAATATATACACACACACACACACTGCTACTAACATCACTATACAGTAGAGCAAAAATAACAGGTTTCCCAGCCAGTAGTGTCGCTACAACATCAGCCTGCTCAACATGATTTCCCTTTCATGCCGCCTCTTTCTCTCTCAGTAATTTCCTGTTCTCTCTCTATTGTATTTTTCTATAACAGTGGCAAAAAGGTTAATTCAATGGGGAGGTGGACCTCAACTCACAATATGAAGGGCTGGTCCCAGGCTGGAGTGGATGTGTTAGTCAAGACCGAACTGGCGACCTTCTGAGGAGGATCATCCAACTGGAGGATACACTGGGGACTCATGCCGCCTGAAAGCAGAACAGAAATGGTTCATTATCTTCAAGCACAAGCAATACCCTTCTGAAAGTAGACTCATTTGCTAATGTACATGTACCCCACTCAAATAAAATCAGATATTTGATACAAGAGAAGAGATCTATTACTGTTTGAGCTAAATGACTGACTAATGCAGAAAAAACTCTTTGCCAAAATGAATTATGCATAAATGGATGAGCTGCCAGTTGTATCCGTTAAGTGCTAGCTAGGCTGTAATAGTGACTTGGCAGGAGAGCAGCGGGACTATTAGAGCACTTCCGGAAATGATTTCCGAACAAAAGGGACATCCTGATTGAGGGAAACACAGGCAGTTAACTCAAGAAGTCATGGGGGCGGCGCTTTTTGGGAAGTGTTGCCTGCACTCTGTGCCCACAACAAAACTTTGTCCAAGTTATTGGCTTTATTTCTTCGATCCAAGCAATAAAAAACATTAGCTGAGGTCTATGGTGAATATGAGGTCCATCTAATAAACAACAAGACATATGGGATTTCAAGGATGTGAATCTTTGTAATGTGACCATACGTTTAGAAATGGTCCGTCATAAACATCTGCCTATGATAGAAAGATGAACATAAGAAAAAAATGGTGATACTAAATTGCTAAAAAAAAAATAATTTCAAATGCTGAAAAGCATGTTTAAACCAAAATACATCATACACGTTGCATTTTATTGAATATTGTATAAATCTGCATAAATTATTTGGCTAAATAGAAACAAAACTGAAATGACATGCATTATGTGTGTGCGATAAACCACTCTTTTGGTCACTGACCTGCAGCACCATCCTCCTGTTTGCATGTGACCCGGATGTTCTTCACTAATAGTTTCCATTCATGAGCTCGCGGGGGCTTTGGGGGTGAGGTCACCTGCAAGGTCTTGTTCCTTACTTCCTGTTAAAGAGGACAGAGGAAATAAAACATTATCACTCATAACATCAACAGCAACATCCTTTATTGTGTTTTTCTCTCCATTCTGAGAAAATTCCAAAGTTATATAATTCTCTGAATATTATGAAATGTATCAGATGATTCAAGGCCTTAAAGGATAGTTCACCCAAAAATTCACCCTCAAGCCATACTAGTTGTATATGACTATCTTCTTTCAGATGAACACAATCAGAGATTTATTTAAAAATATCCTTGCTCTTCCAAGCTTTATAATGGTAGTGAAGAAGGAGTATGGTAAGATTAGACGCCTGTCGTGGTTCAAACAAATAGGGCTGGGCAACAAACTCAAGCTCCTCTTCTCTTATATTGAAATCTTCCAACATTTCTCTTTAAAAATTCTCATTTTAGACTTCTAATTCGTGACCAGTGTTTTGTTTTGCTCTATCCTCTGTGTTTCGTCATTACATCATGCGTCGGGTCAGAGGTTACGCTTCCGCCGCAAATCGATGAGTACAACAGCCTGCCGGAAGCTAGTTATTTTAGTTAATAAAGTTTTAAATATGGATATTTTTCATACAAAGACCCATCACTTCATTTCACCTAAAGCTTGTTGAAGCAAGGATATTTTTAAACATATCTCTGATTGTGTTCATCTGAAGGTTGATAATCATATACACCTAGGATGGCTTGAGGGTGAGTAAATCATGGGATAATTTTCATTTTCGGTGAACTATTCCTTTAAGACAAACATAATAGGCTTTTAAAACTCTTTTGTGCTTGAAATTATACTGATATTAACCTTTTAAAGAGGATTAAGTGCTAATGTTGATACGATAAACGTTTAATGACATCTGCACATGGTTGTACCTGGACTTCTGCAGACTCTGCAGGTCGGCTGCTCAGAGTTACAAATGCTTGAGCTCCATTCAAGACCTGTCTGAGCCTGTCGCTCACAGCTGCTTCACTTAGACTCTCATAATCTCCCTGAAATACACACAGAGTCATGTCATGTGCTTTCCGAAAAAATAAGCAGAAGTAACCCCTTTAAAAAACTACTGAGATTTACAAATGACAGACTGTGCAATGAGAACCATGCTTAAGTTTTTTTCTTGAGTGGTCTGATGAGTGAATATACCTGTGCAAAACTTGGCATCAGCTGCAAATCTACAGAGTCCAGATGAAGCACCCTCCAGGAAATCTCCACCTCCCCATTTACCTCTTTCATCTGTAGGGCCAGCTGTGGCAACAATACACACACAAGCGTTACTTATAACCGCAGAGACAAAACAAGGGTGCAAAACCTCTTTTAACATGGATAAATAATATAAGGTCTCTAAGTTCAAATTAAAATGTCAACCATCGTGTAAAACAATGTTAGCAACTGTTTATTTGTTTATTTTTATTATTAGGATTTTTTTGGGGCTATTTTTTGGCATTTATTTGTGCATTAAATTACAAATGTAAAGTAAACCTGTTTATATTTAAATAATATATTTACACTACCATTCAAAAGTTTGGGTCAGTAAGATAATACAGTAAAACAGTAATATTGACAAATATCATTACAATAATATTTCAATGTATTTTAAAACATAGTTTATTCCTGTGATGTCAAAGCTGAATTTTCAGGATCATTACTCCAATGTTCAATAAAAGTCATTATTAATAATAAATGACAAAAAAAAAAAATTTTTCAACTTATGGCTATTTACCATTGTCAACTTTCTGCATACAGAATCTTCTACTGTGTGCTCAAAAGTACGTGTATATAATCAATTTCAGAAAAACTGCTTGAAAAACCAACTGAAATAAACAGATGACAGATCTATGTTGACCTAATATCAGCTATAAATTAAACAATAAATGCAGCTGGTTCAAATCAGAAAGGCAGAAACTCACAGCAACCTACAACAGAATAATATAACACTGCCTACTTCAAACTCACAATAAACAAAGGGTCCAGAGCATTCTCATATTCACAACAGCTCATTGAGCTGCAGGGCCCACAGCACACGGAGGAATGGGCTGTCATGTCCAAGCACGACTGCTTTACATTTCTGGAGACTGAACTTGGGTGAAATGAGGAGGGAAAAAAATGACAGGACTCCAAAATCCTTTCCAATGCAATGCTCTCAAGTTCATTCCTAAATCAAATGAAATAATAGTCTGAAGGGGGTCACTAATAATACCTGTAATGGCTTACAGTGTGATTTACATAATCAGGAAATGCTTCAATCGATATACTTCAATCTTAGCCTGAAAAGATATTTGCTTACAGTACTTGTAACCCTGCCAATAGCTGGACCCCATGTTGTAACAATAAATGTGTTATTCCACAACCTCGTCTGTGGCTGTGGGCTCTACAGTGCATTGACCTCTAGAACAGAAACAAAAGCCCTAAATATACTGTTATTCAGCCTACAAAGCCATTCTAACAAGCGCTGGGAGCTTTCCAGTAACCAGCCTTGACCAGCAGGGGAAACAGCCAGAAAATATGCAACAGCCATTTGGATTCCTCCAGAAATAGGCTGAAATGACAAATAGAAAATAAACACAATCACTCCTAAACAGGCCAGTATTCCGATGAACACTTGGGACATGCCTGAACAAAAAACAGCCCACTATAACAGAATACCATAAATCCGGGGCGGATTTCTTTGGAACTTCTATGTGGAAATGAAAGATTTAACAACAGGTTAAACGCATTTAGCCACTCAATGCACTTAAGGCTAAAACAGGATCAGCATGACAATAAGGAGTCGAGGAACTTATTGGTTTAAAAATAGAAGTAATTCAATTGAGCAAAGCCGATGTGAGCTCTTAAACACAATGCATTGTCAACTACTACAGAGCAGAAAAAGCTGCAGCCCTGCACACTGAAATTGTGCTTTAAAGTTCAAAGTTTTTTTTGTTGTTTTTTTTTTTACTGCTATTTGTGGTGCAACATTAAAATAACTCTCTGTACAAGAGGTACAAGCTTTTCCATGAATAATTCTGGGCAGGATGTACTAGAGCAAGACCACGTGTTCTTTCCTGAGGCAGAGACATATTAACGGTGATTAAAATAAAGGCAGGACACAGAGTCAGCGCTCGCGACCGAGGCACTTAATCTGATTCCCGTGGCGAATAAAACGGCAGAGTCGCGCCCTATAAATCAAAAGCAAGCAGGATGGTGCATGAAGCGTTACATCTCTTATGAGCTCATTGGATGTCCTATTCAAGGGCAAATGTGCTTATTCCTCATTCCATATGGGTCCATTATGACTGTACACATACAGAGTCGTTATGTTAACACTAAAACTATTAAAAATCATTTTGGTCACACTTTAGATTAGGGTCCAATTCACACTATTAACTAACTATTAACTACGACTTTTCATTTTCATTTCATTTCATTTCTTTATAAAGCACAAATAAATAAACACAACAAAAGTTGACCACTGTGCTGTACAGAGAAAGAAAAATAAAAGACAGTAGTAGTAAAAAGACATCGCTAAATTTAAAAATAAAACAAGAGTTAGAATGAATGAGATGCAAGACTAAGAAGATGAGACTGTAACTTTGATTTAAAATCATCTCAGGATGAAGCAGATCTTACAGATAAAGGAAGACTGTTCCATAACTTCGGACCGGCCACTGCAAATACACGGTCACCTCTCAGCTTCAATCTTGATCTTGGATACGACAGAGTAATACTGTCTGAGGATCGCAAGCGTCTAACTGACGAATTCACGTTTAAAAGGACTGACAAATAAGAAGGTGCCAGACCATTTAAAGACTTAAAAACAAACAGCAAAATCTTAAATTCAACTCTATAACGCACTGGCAACCAATTAAGAGACACTAAAATTGGAGTAATGTGTTCTCGTTTACGAACCCCAGTTAAAAACCTGGCTGCGGCATTTTGGACCATCTGTAGTCGTGACATGGAGGATTGGGGTAATCCAACATACAATGAGTTACAATAGTCCAATCGAGATAAAACAAACGCATGTGTGACTCTTTCAAGATCCTTATAACACAGAAAAGATTTAACTTTTGACAGAAGTTTAAGATGAAAAAAACATGACTTAACTACTGAATTTATATGTTGGTCAAACTTAAGGGAAGAATCAAAAATAACTCCCAAATTTTTCACGGTTGGTTTGTTATAGGAATTTAAAAGACCACAATTAAAATTTGGTTTTCCTTTTCCCACTGAGGGCCCAAAGTCAATCACTTCAGTCTTACCCTCATTTAAATGCAAAAAATTCAGAGACATCCAAGATCGCACATCGGCTAAGCATGCAAGCAAGGTTTCTAGGCCTTGCTTGTCATTATGTTTTAGAGGTAAATAAATTTGGGTGTCATCTGCATAAAAATGAAAAGACACTCCATGCTTCCTAAAAATTGAACCTAGTGGAAGCAAGTAGAGTGAAAACAAATTAGGAGCCAGGATAGATCCTTGGGGAACACCACAAGTTAGGGGTGCTACAGATGAAACAGCACGACCAATACCTACTGAGAAGGTTCTATTACTAAGATAAGATCTGAACCAGCTAAGGGCAGTTCCCTGGATGCCCACACACTTTTCAAGACGTGATAAAAGAATACCATGATCAACTGTATCAAAAGCTGCACTCAAATCTAAGAGTACCAAAATTACAAACTTTTGCCTCAATAAACTCCTAATTATTGCTTATTAATAGTTAGTTAGGTAGTTGTTAAGTTTAGGTATTGGGTAGGATTTAGGTCTGTACAAAATGGTCATGTAGTTGCAGAATAAGGCTTTATAAGTACTAATAAACAGCCAATATCCTATTAATATGCATGCTGATAAGCAACTAGTTAATAGTGAGAACTGGACCCTAAACTAAAGTGTCACTATCATTTTCAGTGATTGAAAAAAAGCTGAAATAAATATTAGATGAAAAACTTAAATGAAAATGAGAAATGTTTACTTGGCAACTAAAAGATATAAATAAGATACAAATAAGTTGATGTACTAAAAATCACTAAAACTTAAATAAAAATGACAAAAAATAGAATGAAATAAAAAATAAAAAAAAGACAAAAAAATGATCAAAAGCATATAACAAAACTATTAACTGTACATAGCAGTTTACATGGTCACGAATTTAGTAATTTGATTTGTGCCTCAAAAACCGAACAGAATCTGAAATATTATTAATTTTTACATCATAATATTTCTTGGTTTTACAGATTTCAAAATGCTGAAACTGTACTACTTGCTTTAGATTAGATTTATTTTCCTCATAAAACTAATTTCCCTTTTCATTCAAACTGAATGTACAGTCCAAACAAGCAAGTGTTGATTTATCCCCAAGTGATTAAAATAACTATTTACTCTGATGACAAAACACGTGACCGACTTTCCTAGAATCACACAGCAGATGCTTGTCTACAGTGTTTAAAAAAACTGGATCACCCTCTTAACCAGTGCCAATTTTTCTGGAAGCATTCAAAGAACGACTGTCTTGTTTGACGATTTGTTAAACAGATGCCAAAGCCTTGTGTTTACTCAACCCTCCTCAAGTGACTTTAAAGAGCACAATAAACACTCGTTTTTACCTGCAGACGAAGTGGAGATATTTTCACACTGTATCTCAGGGGGGTTTCTGAAGATGCTGAACTCGGTAAAGCACTGAGAGAAAACTGCAGCTTGTTTCCCACCACCTGACACAGGACATTCTGCAAAAAGAAACCAACTATGACTAAGAGGTGGGAATTTTAAATAACCTAACATTTTAACAGTCATAACGCTGCTAATAATTTTTCTGAATCAACAAACAGGGTGCATGTCAAAAGCAGAAGTCTTATATCATACTCATATCTCTATTTTGATTCAACACATGCAAACCTAAATACAGTTCACACAGGCAAGTAGCGAGATCCACATATAGGTTAGTGTGTATAAACAACATTCAAAGCACGCCCTTACCTTTTGACCGGGTGTTTTTGTAAAGCTTGAAATCTGGTCCAAAGCCAGTTCTGATGACTGGACACCATCTTCTTCAAAGGTCAGCTGAATCCCACTCTAATAAGAGGAACAAAATACCAAAGTAATACAATAAGCAAAAAAGACCACAATCAACTTAGGAAATCATATGTGCAATTTTAAAGGCTAACAATATATAGAGAGAGATTCAGCCGAATTACAAACCAACCTGTGATCTACGAGCTTCTTCATTGAGGCCCCTAAACCAGGCTCTTCCCCACTGACTCTTCCAGCTTTTCAGAGACAGCACCCAACATAAAATCCCATCAGCTTCCTCGGAATCCACATGACTGAGAGGTGTTTTCCCAGCAGGAGGTTCGTTGGAAAAATACAGCACCAAGTATATAATCAAAGTGACAACCGAGGCCAGAAAGAGAGTGACCATGCAGAGCCACTGCCAGTCTCCCACCCAGGAGAAATCACCATCCATAGACGACATGATCACGAGCCATTCACTTTAAACCCTTAACATGTTTACCCTCAGCTCTGCTCCTCACCCTTCCGCATCTCAACACAACATAACGACACTTTCCTTCCTAGTACTGACTAATAAAACACCTTTACAAGCAGCAAAAATGAAAGTTCACGAAGGGATGGTGGGTGGAAAACACGCGAACGGTGGATTGAGGCTCGTAAATCTCACTTCAACCAGCACGACAGCGACAGATAAATCTCTTTTAAAACAAAATACAATTAGTAAACGTGATATTCATAATATTAGAGCATCTGCACAACTACTTACACACTAAGTAGCATTTTTAACATACGCTAGTCACAGTAAACCGGGTGTGAATGAATCTGCGAGATTTGAACTGAATAAATCGTATGTTATCGGACACAAACAGGTTAAATGTTAAAAAATATTGCCGGTTTAAAAAATATATACTTAATAATATACATTAAAGACCTCTGTTGGACAATTATTGGCTATTTAAAGACATCTCTAAATAATGAAAGCATTAGATCCGGAGTACCCGAGGTGAAAAAAGTTCCTGAAAATCCCCCCGGTGTTGTTGATGAGCCACGTTACCATCGCATTAGCCGAGCACTATCCCACAGAAAACAAAAAAGAGTTTAAAAAGTGAAATTAAGTGCAGTTCTCATCTTCTATAACGGGACTGTTCATCCTCCCGTGAGTGTAAGAAGAGAGATAAAAAGAGAGAGGATGTGTGTGACACACACCTCTGGTTTCTAGGATTATTAGCTTTGCGTTGAGGTTCTCCTACATCACCGTCACCAGACGAGACAAAATAAAAGTCCCTACCGCAGTTTTCAAAATAATACAAATTCATATAAAATAAATAATTTAATGAAATGAATTAATGAATTGACCAAAATATTAATTTATCAATCAGAATAGTTTTTCTTTATATTATCATATGGGGAATTTATGCGTAGCAGAAAAAGACAAAGGTCTTGACTCTTGTGACATTTCTTTACACACCATTTGAGCAATGGGCGTTTCTTTGTTTATATGGCAATTTTTGCAGTGTTTGAATATGAAAATTTTGAGAGTTGTGTGGTTAAAACAATTGAATTGTTTACAGAAGTCCGAACCCTAATTTCCCAGAGTAGCATATATATAACAATAACGTAGATTGACTATTTTTTAGAATCAGGTAAAAAAAAAAAGAAAAGAAAAGATGATTCACTATTTATTCTTAAACTGTTTAATGATTAAAAAAATTAATTCTCCCAAGGCATCTTTTCGATCCAAGATCGTTCGCCATATCCTATTGAAGCCCGTTTATGCTACAGTTGAGGAAAAATATGATTCTTTAAGTCATAATAAAGAGATAACTATATAATCTCATAATTATGTAGTATCTATTATACTACATTAAATATATTTTTTTGTGTTCCCATTTGCTTGAATATCCTCAATAAAACTCCACAATAGTGTTTTCACAACTTTCGAAAAGAGGAAAAAAAAATAGAGAGAGACTGATAACGGCAGTCAGAAGAGAGAAAAATGTCAATTTTACCGTTACTCCCGCGTTAACGAGTTTTTTTTATTTTTTATTTGAAGCAAAGGTAATTTAATACAAAGTATAGTGTTATAAATGTGTCTACATTAAAAAAAAATGAAAACATAAAAAACATTTTTCAAGATTTATTATGCTGATGACCGTTAAAACGCGTCATCACAGTCTGTGAAAAGGGTCCACAGAAGCATCATGAAAGAGTGAAGCACATGAAATACAGAATATCGAAGAACTTCTTTCAAAACTAATTTCCATTTTATTTGGTATTTTAATTAGCGAAAGTCAACTGAACTCTACCTGAACGGGTACGTTAAATTATAGTGCGATAAATATTAATATTCAGATTAAGTGAGCTTGTGCTAATTGTAATTGCTAGCATAGATGTACGTCGACACTTAAACTCTACGTTTGAATATAACAGAAGTCAGTCAAATGTCTTCGCTGGTTAGTTCACTTCTCGTTTAACATGTTTTTTTTCTTTCTGACTGCAACTGTAATTAGTCAGTAAACAATGTTAAGCAAACATGTGTTAACCTCTTGTTTGATTAACGTGTTAACCTCTTGTTTGATTAGGTTTCTATGCTAAAACTAACTATCAACCTAGTATATTATGATTTACAGGTGAGGAAGAAGAAAAACCTCTGGTAACTTGATCCATGGGACATCAGCATCATGTCAGGGGTTCAGCCAATGCCCTGCCCGGTGCTGTTGGGCACTGTGAAAAGTGGAGGCTTACCAGCCCTCCTACACAGATACACAATTGAGAAAAAAGTAGCAAAAGTGGAGAAAGTCCTCAAAAAAGGTTTAAATACACCTCAGGGGCATTTCAAAATATTTTTACTGTGATTGTACATGTTTCATTAATGACTTTTGTATGACAACCTCCATAGGTGTGAGAGTTGACAGCATGAACCATCTTGGACAGACACCACTCTTTTGCGCGTCTCTCCTCGGCTTTGTCAGTGTAGCAGAGAAACTTCTGCAGTATGGAGCAAACCCAAATCAGTAAGACCAAACCTTCCCATAATCATCCATGGAGATTGTTTGAATATGAAAATAACATACTATCTCATGTGTGGTGCTTATGTTCACCAGCCGCTGTAATGATGGAAGTACCCCCATCCATGCTGCAGTTTTCTCTTGCAATCCCTGGCTCCTGAGTTCACTGCTGGATGCTGGTGGGGACCTGCGTCTAAATGACGATCAGGGCCGGACTCCGAAGGACTGGGCAGAGGCAGGTGCTCAGGAGAACAGCCCAAAGGTCTGTGCTGCTTTGGTTCTGTTCTGTATAGATAAAATGCAGCATCAGTGCAGCCTTGAACTTTGTCTTTGTCATGACAGAGTACTTCATGATATGATTTTTTATTTTAGATATTTGTATTTACAATTTCATATTTTCAACATTTTCATATGTTTCTATTTATTTATATTTAAAACATCACATTTCTTCAACTGTAATTTCTATATACATGCATTTATCAATGGTCTGTGTAATGCACCTTATTGTGGTATATTTGCTGCTTCAGATGCAGCTTCTGCAGTGTAAAGATGCCATTAGACCAATTGTTCTTCCTCATCTACAGATGCTTGCTTTTCTGAAGAGATGCGAGTCTCAAATGCAGAGGTTGTTGCAGACGCATCTGTCTAGGGATGGGTGTTCCACCCCTACCTCCTCAAAGACTCTCCTGAACTCTCCATCCCTGCTTAAGCGCTTGTCTCCTTGGTAAGATCTGCTGTATTTTCCTACTATTTATCTTTATCAGTGTACACTTTCAATGTCTTCTTTGTTGTAGTGTCATTTATTCTTGAGACTGAGGAAGTAACAACACCTAGGATGTTGATTTAAGACACAGCACATCAAATGGAAACTCAATACAAGTGTTCTTAGTACAAAAGTAAAAATAAAAAGTAACAGTTCAGAATCTTTTTGTTTGTGTCCTTCTCTTTAGGGGAAATGAGCTCAGTCATGAAAACAAAACAAGTTATAAGATGTCTGCCTCTGATATGATGAAGATGCAGTGTTTTGGCTATGGAAAGGTTTGTGTGAACAATTTTTTCCCTCTAGCAAGTATTTTGAGAAGGTTAACCCTGAACACACCACGAATACGCATTTTTTGGTAATTTTCATAAACAATTTCAAATCGATAAATAAACTGTCTTAAAGGGGTGGTTGTATGCGATTTCACTTTTTTAACTTTAGTTAGTGTGTAATGTTGCTGCTTAAGCATAAACAGTATCTGCAAAGTTACAGCGCTGAAAGTTCAATGCACACGGAGATATTGTCTTTTAAAGTTATGGCAGTTTAATGCCTACAAAAAAGACCGGTTTGGACTACAACGAGCTTCTTCCCGGGTTGGTGACATCATAAACCCTTGCTATTAACATAAACACTGCCCCCGGGAACACGCAACAAAGTGGGCGAGGCCATGTGGCGCAGAAGAGTTGTCTACACCAGACGCGAGCGGCACGACGCGACGCGTCAAAAGATAATAGAACCCATTATAATCAGTGATATTGTCTACACTGGATGTGGCGCTGAAGACAGCTTCCAGAATCTACACGAGTTCAATGCTGGATGGCTATTACTGAATGCACAAAGGCTTTTACTGAAAGATGGAGCAGTTCCCACTTTAAAAGCAGAAGCTGCTGTTTATTGGCTTCAAACTGTAAGTACATTTTATTGTTTGTACATGTCTTTTAAACGTATAGTTCTGTTGCTATTTTTAATGCATCAAGGACATATACAAAGAGCAACTTGTTTTTGCTAGCCAGTTAGCTAAGTTCTAGTGCAAAAAACACCATCAAACTTCTATGTTCATAGACAAACAGTTGTTCATGCTATAAATTAAACGCTAACTTTACAAAAATGCGACTACTCAGTCATGTATTCAGCTACAGTAAAGCTTTAATCAGGATAAAACTGTATATTGAAAGCTAACAAACAGCAGTGACAGCATATCTAAACACTTTGACACAAATACAAAATGAAATACCATTCATAAACGTCCTTTAAAAGCCGCGATTGCACAGATTCTGCTTTACCCTCTTCATCTGGGTCTGATTCGGCTCAATTTGATACAGCAATATAGACACTATTATTTAAGTTTCCTCTGAAGCGCTAACTACGAATGGTAAGGGGCGTGGCGTTTCCGGACGCTTCAGCGAATCACGATACACTGGACCAGCTACCAACCTGCTAATCAATCTGATCACAATGCGTATTTCGGAGGCAGTGGCTTCATAGAAGCAGGAAGTCAAACGAGCCGTTCATATGACAGTGGAAACAGAGGTGTAGAATAAAGGTAAAATATATGAAAAATACAGCGTTTTAAAAAAAACGAAGCATTAAGAAATGTTAAACTGTGCCCCAAAAACACAATCAAGCCTAGAAAAAAAACACTGAACCACCCCTTTAAATTCTAGATTACTATTACAAGGATTTGTAGAATTAAAAGGATGGTTCAACCAAAAATGTTAATTCTGTCATCATTTACTCATGTCGTTCCAAACCTGTATGACTTTTTCCTTCTGTGGAAAACAAAAGAAGATATTTTGAAGAATCTTGATAACCAAAAAGTTCCTGTTCCCATTCACTTCCATTATATGGACAAGTCAAAGGGAACCGAAATTCTTTAGTTACCAACATTCTTTAAAATATCCTAAATTATGTTCTGCAAAAGAAAGAAAGTCATACAGGTTTGGAACGACATGACAGTGAATAAAAGATTTTCATTTTTGGGTGAACTATCCCTTTACAATTCCTCTTCTCATTAGCATAGTAAAGCTGCTAAGCACAGTGTCCTTTAACTTTGACAGCTATTAATTCCAGTGAGCTGTTTTTGGATATAATTTTTTTTTATTTATTTTTTTTATGAAGTGTTCTCTAATCTTTACAGTTATGCTTTGAGAAGCCTGGGTTGAGTCTGGGATTCGCTGCTTCTGTGCCCTTGATATGTGACAGTGACTTAAGTCAAGCTAATGATGAGTCCCTCAATTCGTTTATGTGTGGATCTTTCATACGTATGACCAAGTAAGACATTGTAATGAATGATGATTTTTAAATATGCTGTTGAAGTCACATCAGAGGAAAGATGTAATGGATATAACAGCATTTGTTTTGTTTAACCATGCCTCAGTTACAGTTGGAAAGGATGTCGTGTGACTGTTAAAGAGCTACATGATAAGATTTTGCAACAATGTGAAGAAAAAGATGGTCTTCTGGATCTACTCATTTCTGAGCAGGAGTATTGCTGGTAAGGCAATGAAAATTATTTATAAATCTTTTTTAGGTGGTAGGACTGTTTTCAGTATTATAATTTTTTTTTTTATGTAAATGGTTTTCCATTATACTTCCCTTATGCATTCTCTCCTGTAATGTTAAGTATTTTTGAGTAAAACTGAGTGAAAAATAATGTAGATTTTATCAGGGTTGGATGAAACATGTTGGCCTATGATATTATTGATTAATATTATATTGGTTAATATTTTTGCTGCCTACACAGCCTTTCATTAGAGAGAAAAAAAGTAATTTTAGAAGCACATACAATTTTATAGTTTAAATAATTCTTTGAATTAGTGTTTATTATATTTTCTGTTTTTGTTTTCAATTTTATTTAAAAAATGTGTGTTTTAAATATGAAGACTTCAGATGCAAAAGCCTCTAAGTGCTGTCTGAAATTTTCTTCTAAAATGAGCATTTTTATCAAGCTCGTATGCTTATGTTCAGTTATTTCACTTTAATGGCAATTAATAGGTCCTTTTCATTGCCATTAAAGTGAAATAACTGAGCATAAACATACAAGCTTGATAAAAATGCTCATTTTATAAGAAAATTTCAGATGGCACTTAGAGGCTTTTGCATCTGAAGTCTTCATATATACATTTTTATTTCAGTTTTAGTTATAGTTTTTTAGTAATTCAACTTTAAATAAAAATGAGAAATGTTGCTTTGGCTATCTAGTCGAAATAAAATAAGTTAAGTTAAGTTGTTTCAGTTATCATTAATTTCATTTTGTTATCATTAAAAAACGTTTTAGTTAACCTTTCCTATTCTATTTACGGAACGAACGCGGCGCCAGTTTCGTTTTTTTCCACAAGTAGACTAGGGAAGACGTAGGACATACTGTACGTCGTTAGCTTTTTGAAAGAATGCGGAAAGCGGAAGCACGTGCAAGGCGATAATATGTTTTTATAAAGCATATACAGTTGTATTTTTTTTTTAAATGAACAATCGTTTCGCTAGATAAGACCCTTATTCGTCATCTGGTATCGTTTAAAGCCCTTTGAAGTTGCACTGAAACTGTAATTTTGACCTTCAACCGTCTGGAGGCCATTGAAGTCCACTATAAGGAGAATAATCCTGGAATGTTTTCATCAAAAACCTTAATTTCTTTTCGACTGAAGAAAGAAAGACATGAACATCTTGGATGACATGGGGATGAGTAAATTATCAAGAAAATTTTATTTAAAAGTGGACTAATCCTTTAACTTCAGTCAAAATGTCCAAAAATGTCAAATATCATTATTTACTCATGTAATTCCAAACCCATAATATTTATTTTCCTCCATTGTTATTTGTTATTTAAATATACTGTGCAGTAGCCATGATTTCTATGATGTCCTCTGTAGTCAGTTGTCTCACCCGCACTTGCTGCTGCTGATGGCTGTGAGTATGTCCGCTGGCCTGGACAGCACAAAGCTGGTCTATGAGAGAGTGAATGTAGGGTCCCTGTTCAGTCTGCTGCACCAAAGGGTAATAATTCAGCATTTCAGAAAGCAGAAATTTATAAATGACTGAGAAGTGGTTTTGTTTTAACTACATTCCTTGTTTATTTCCACGCTCTGCAGCGGGATGAGTTTCCTCTACTACAGCTGGTTGACCTGTTATCACTGGTGCTACAGGTGTGTGAGGTGTTAATGTACCTGCACGGCCGATCTCTGGTGCTCCGGGCCCTTTCTTCACACACTGTACTCATAGTACACCCTGGAGTGGCCAAGGTTACCGGCCTCGGATTCATGGTGCCCAGGTACACCGTCCTCACAAAAGGCGTATATTAAAATATACAGACTCTATAAATTTTGAATCATTTAAATGTATGAAATGTGTAAATTAAATAGTTTAAATTCATTATGGACATTTAAGGCCCGTTCACGTCAAGGATGATAACTATTATGGTATTGATAAAGATATAGTTCTAAAATTGTTCCAAATGAAAAAGAATGTGATTTGAATCTTTAATCGTTTGATATGCCTTTAGCATCTTTCTAATTACAGTGAGGGAACATGCCCCTACACCCCGCCTCCTGTTCCTGTGCCTCTCAGCCTGATCAACTGGGCAGCTCCGGAAGTGATAAGATGTAGAGCGTGTACAGGAAAAGCTGATCTCTATAGTGTGTGCGCCCTTATACAGGAGATCTATACAGGTACTGGTCATGTAATGTAAACTAGCTGTCATCTTTGACGTTAATAGATATTGTTTTGTGTTACTAGTTTGTAACTTGTAAGGTGGTTGTGTTGCTTTGTACAGATGCTGTGCCATGGGGCTCCACGGACCAACGCTGGATAAAACGGTCAGTAGAGGCCGGTCAGGCTCTGGTAGCACACCCTGCCGTGCCAGAGCCTTATTACCAGTTCCTGCAGACAGGCCTCCAGCACAGAGCCCAGCACAGGACCAGCAGCCTGCACGATCTGTGCTACAATCTACGTTGTTATATCAAAGTTTGTACATGAGTTTTGTATGTTACTGTATAGGGGCTTTCGCACCGGAGGAACCTTTTCATAGTTCCTAGAACTATTGGGGGAAGT
Source organism: Anabarilius grahami (assembly GCA_003731715.1). Taxonomy (NCBI): domain Eukaryota; kingdom Metazoa; phylum Chordata; class Actinopteri; order Cypriniformes; family Xenocyprididae; genus Anabarilius; species Anabarilius grahami. The sequence continues at coordinate 6,730,520 of RJVU01007007.1, read as the reverse complement.
ACCCAGATTTTGCAGTGTTCGCACCACAGGAACTAGTGTATGACAGAATACCGCACCCGGTATTTTTAAAAAGCCCCCACTTTTTGCTCTTTCAGTCGTAAATTATGTGTTTACATTCCATCTCCGCTATCACAAAATCCATGACACACAACAAACACAGCTCCGATCACGGCATCCTCCATCCACCGTTTTTTTAAGGTTGTAAATTCCGCGTTTAAAGACGCCGCTGTCTGCCGCTTCAGAGTTCCTAACGCCGGTGCGAATGCAACCAGGAAAATGGCCCGGGGAGAGGGGGGATTAGTTCTTGGGGAACTATTCTAGTGGCTAGTTAGTGTAACGGAGTTCCTAGAACTATTAAGTGTGAAAGCACCTTATCTCATCAATCTGTATCAGTGCACATGTAACATGCGCTCTCTTCTAGATGTACACTACCACTCAAAAGTTTGGAGTGGGTTAGATTTTTTTTTGTTTTGTTTGTTTTTGAAATTCTCTTATGCTCAAAAAAGGCTGCATTTATTTGATAAGAAAATACAGTAAAAAGACTAATATTGTGAAATATAATTACAGTTTAACATAACTGTTTTCTATTTGTATATATTTTATTCCTGTAATTTATTCCTTTGATGGCAATTTTGGCCAAGCTGAATTTTCAGTAGCCTTTACTCCAGTCTTGAATGTCACATGATCCTTCAGAAATCATTCTAATATGCTGATTTGGTGCTCAAGAACCATTTCTTGTTATTATCAATGTTGAAAACAGCTGTGCTGCTTAATATGTTTGTGGAAATCATGAATAGAAAGTTTTAAAGAACAACATTTATTTGAAATGAATACAAGTTATAATTTGGTGACACTTTAAAAATAAGGTTCATTAGTTAAAATTAGTTAACTACATTAGTTAATATGAACTAATAATGAACTGCACTTCTACAGCATTTATTAATCTTTTTGTTAATGTTAATTTCAACATTTACATTATTATTTACATACAGTATTAAAATCTTGTTAACATTAGTTATTAATGCATTGCAACTAACATGAACAAACAATGAACAACTGTATTTTCATTAACCAACATTAATGAAGATTAGTAAATACAATAACAAATGTATTGCTCATGGTTAGTTCATGTTAGTTAATACATTAACTAATGAACCTTATTGTAAAGTGTTACCAATAATTTTTATTCAAAAATAAATCTTTCTGAACCCAAAATTTTGAATAGTAGTGTACATGTCTTTTATTGCCCTTTATATTTATTTATTTATTTATTGGTATTTTAACAAATACGTATGCATGTTATGTATTTTTATGGCTATTAGAGTATCACATTGTTAACTTAGCAACACAAAACATTACATTTGTGTCTTGTGGGGAGTGCTTTTTGTATGGTGCCTATAAAGTATCCCAGTTAATTAGTGGGAGCCATTAGGAAATTATGAAGAAAGACTAGGTCAGGGCCGTTGCCAGAACATATAGAATGGGGGGGCATTCGGTTTTCATAGGGGGGCACACATTTTTATAATCTGAGAAACAGACGTTCGCCAAAATAATAATGTCCCGTATTTATTATTAATGAAACAGACTTCTATATATCTACAGAAATAGACTTCTATAATGAAATAGAGTTCTATATTACCCCAAAAACACAAGATAGTTGATCCTAATTAGATCAAACTACACCAAAAACTAAACCCCTTTGCATTATGGCAATATACTTTGCAAACACGAGGCACAAAGCTTTTCAATTCCTCGAACAACACAATAATAAAAACGATACATACCAAATAGCAATAAAAATATTATGCATATATCTGTAGCATATTGATGTGTAACAAAGACTGAGTGTACTCACCAATAAAATAGTTGAAGGCGGCGGGTCTCCGAACGATAGGCTACTAGTCATTTATAAATAAGCCCTAATTATGTTTCAAGTTCCGTTTTGTGTAATAATGCATTAAATATGAATTTTCTGATCATAGGCGGAGGGTGAACGAACTCCAGGGTAAGGAGATGCGATTCCCATTTAAAAACACATTTAAACAGATTTCCTTGAAATAGTTTTAACTTAGCCTACTAGTCACAGCACAACCTACATATCCCAACATAAACACTGCTGATAAATTATTTGTTAATAAAGTGTTTACGTTCACAAACCACTGTTAATTTTTTAAAAATATGCACGCGGGATTTGGCAGAGAGTGCGCAAAAGGCTCTTTATAATCACAAAAAATCTCACTCATCTAGTTCATTGCGATCTCAAGAAATTATGTAACAATAAATTAAACTGACTGCATAATAATTACATAACCATTTACATAATTGTTTGTTATAATGAGGGAATATTTGCCAGTGTCCACAACTCAAAATCCACTCACCGCTCAAAACGAGTTTTTGTTCAGTGCTAAGTTACTTCTCTGATTGGTCATTGCGTTCCAAAAATCAACAGATTTGTTCGTGATTGGCTATAGTCTCAAGTCCATGCCTTACACACACTCCGCCTAATTTCTATTTCATATTTCTGAAGATAATGTGTTATTTAAAGTTACCGTTGTAGAGATTGTGTTCCTATGAGCTAAATGCTGCTGAAGACATTTCGTTATGGAATATGTAAATTGCCAGATCCACAGAAATAAGGTTTTTGCTCTCAATCGGAAGTTTGCATACGATTAGGGGGGCACGTTGTCTCATCTGGGGGGGCACTGCCCCCTAATGCCCCCCCTTGGCGACGGGCCTGGACTAGGTTATGTTGTGCAAGGTTTTTTTGAGTTGTAAAGAGTAATATATGATACCATGAGAGTAAATGGTGCAATCTAATCTGCTGCAGGAGATAAGAAGCGAGAATAAGAGAAGTGGATGGAATTCTAGGTCGGCTCTTCAGTGCATCCCTGGATGGAGCACTGACATTAATCAGGAGAGAAAACAAGACGACGCTGGTGAGATTTCCATCTAGCCATGATTAGGGACATTTTTAGAGCCTAGAAAATGATCACTTTTGCAATAACGTGTCTGCTTAGAACATGAATGTAATGTAATACATTAATATAGTTTGATTGTCCTATTCTTTCCTCTTAGTATATCAGTATAACTGCAGGACTGCAGTACACAATGAGATCCAGGAACATGAACTAGAAAGAATCTACATAGAAGAAGAAAAGTCCACCACAGACACTGATGACCTCCACTGGGATATCTCGGATCGTGACATCACTCCTTTGCATGAATGGCCTATTACCCATCATGCTCCACCCTCTGAACCATCTTGTTCTAACTATATTGATACAGACAAGGATCTGGAAATCAGTCGCTCCATCTCAAAGCATACTGGCTCTATTGTTCTCAACCTTAAAGTGTCTCAGGTTCTTCTACAGCAAGCTGAGCAGAGTCTGGATAATGTGGAGGCGACTCGATTAAGCGCCCCATGCTTCGACGAGGTGGATGCAGTGGTTAACAGGGTAAACATGGAAAAAGAGTGCAGTGATGGTGTTGGAAAGGCTTTGGGGCCACCATCCAAAAATTATATACCCAAGTGGACCATTAATGCAGATGAGGAGGTCAGTCAGTACAGCTCAGCTCAAGATGAGAGCTTTGAGAGCACATCCTATTCTAGTGGTGTACAGGTATGTGCACACAACCTCAAATGTCAGGGTGTTAAAGGTGAAGTGTGTTTTTTTTTTTTTTCAATTAAAAAAATATTATATAAATTGTTAAAAAGTTTGGGCTCGGTTAGATTTCTTTAATGATTTTAAAAGAAGTCTCTTTTAAAAACTGTCACTAAAGCTGCATTTATTTGATTTAAAAAAACAGTAATATTGTATGAAATATTAAATTTTGTAAAATAATTATTTTCTATTGTAATATATTTTAAAATGTCAAAGCTGAAATTTCAGCATCATTACCCCAGTCTTCAGTGTCACAGAATCCTTCAGAAATCATTCTAATATGCTGATTTGGTGCTCAAGCTTAAATTTTTTTGTGGAAATTATTTTTTTCAGGATTCTTTGATGAATAGAAAGTTCAAAATAACAGCATTGATTTGAAATAGAAATTATTGGTAATAATGTAAAAGTCTTTACTGTTATGTTTGATCAATTTAAATGTGTACTAATCTTATTGACCTCAAACTTTTGAACATTAGTGTACAAACACACACACACACTATACTTCACCTTCAGATTATCACCAGTCTTGTATAATCAACTAGATGGGAGTTACATGTTAAACTAAATTAGTGAAAAATACTACTAACAAAGATCAGATACAAACAAAAAAAGAAATAGCAATCAGTGTAGCTTGATGATTTATGTAGCATATATAAAAAAATATGAGGAAAAACTTTACTTACAGGAGGAGAAAAGTGACTTGAAGAGAGTTGAAGCAACAAAGAGTGGACAGCAGCAGACAGGACGTCAGAAGTCTGAGAGGTACAACAGCAGAAGTGCATTAGCAGAAAAAGACTAATACAAGTCATATACAAAAAAGGAGTATGATAAATAGGATGGCAAGTTTTGGAAGCAACAGGAAGGATATATGAGCAAATAAGCAAGAACATGACCAAAAAAAAAGCAAATACATCTTTTTTAGGTTAAATGTGCAACTTGGGTTTTCGAAGACCCAGAAAGACAGCACAGACCGATCTCTTGCAGAACATTTCCAAACAAAACCCACATGGACCAGTGAGACAACAGCCACACCACTCATTATCATTATGTGCAGTTTATCTAGATTAAAGACTGTTTAAAAGATATGTGACCTGTCCTGTGTGTTGGTACAGGTGAGGTCAGTGATATGGTGGCCCTAATGGCTCGTGGGCGTTTAGGGACATTACTGGGTGCTGTGGGCAGCAGTGACAGTGAGGATGTAGAGGAACAACAGCTCCACCTACAGGACTGGCAGAGTCACAACAGCAGATGCAGTGTGAACAGCTACCGGGAATCTGAGACCCAGGAAAGCACTGATCTGGAGCAACTGTTCAAGAGTTTTGCTGGTAATAGAGCTATTCCTGAAATTTCTGTTAAGATATTTCGTTCATTGTTTTAATTAGGTTAAATTCTGTATTAAATTTCAATATATATATATAAATAAATAATTTTTAAATTCTGTTTACTGCCAGGTATTCAGAGTGATAGTGAGGAGAGCACAAACTACCACACTATCAATCACACTTATGACGTGACCAATGGAGTGCTGGAGGCTACAAGCCAAACTGAGGTGATAAACTATGACCTTTATTTATATATTTTTTTTCCAGTTCATTAATGTTTTTCCCCCATTAAAACCCAACCGCCCACATTTACATTCAAGATTCATCAGCTTTACGAGGTTACATATTTCACTTACATATTTCACTTGCAAAAAAGGTTATCATAACAGGTTTTTTACATGTAGAAGTCTTAAAGGTACAACTGCTTTTTGTGTAATAGTTTAAACCTGTTTAATAAGAGCTAGGAGAGTTTAATATCAAAGTGAATTATGACTGAAAACTTGAATTTTATTTAATGTCTGTTGTGTCCAAAGGATGAAGGAAGCTCAAATAGTTCGGATTATACACAGACACCTTTTGAGCCATCTAGCGTGTTCTACACACCCAAACACCACCTATCCAAAAGTACATCATCTGGTGTAGAGCATTCTCAGGTGAAAGTGGACATTTGCACAAGTTAGTTTTGTCATATTACAAACTAAAATCAGAAAAGGCATATGCCTTCATAAACCCTTTATTTCTCAGTCACTGAGCTCAGAGGATGAGTTGGACGTCACAGTGGAGGTATGTCGACCCAGCACGTCTCCGGCAGAGGAAAAACAAGATGTAGAAAACAGTCTGAGTGGTATACAGATGAAACACACTGCAATCATTTTTTTACCAAATTGGTGGGTTATATTTGTCCTTTTTTCTAACCTTCATATCATTCTTATTATTATCCAGAATACCAGCTTGCTCAAGAGGACTCAAAGGAGTCTGAATCCATTACTCCTGTGCACAGGTACATTCCTACCATCAGGTACAAGAAATAAAGCTTTTCATGCAAATTACATTTTAGATATCTTAAATAGAAAACAGTTATTTTAAATGGTCATAAAATTTCACAATTTTGCTGTTTTTACTGTTTGTTGATCAAATGAATGCAACCTTGGTGAGCATTAGACTTTTAAAAACATTAAAAAATCTTAAAAACTGTAAAACCCAAAACTGTATTTTGTCTGTATAGTCTTTTGTCGATAAAAATAACAATGGTGACTTCCTTTGGCTGAGCCTGTGCTCTGTACTTTGGTGATTTTTTTTTTCGATCAGTTGTTTGCCAGACCTCGCTGAGATTGCAGACCTCTCCAGCATATCCTATTCACCAGCCCAGCACCAAAAGTGGGTGGGGTCAGCTGAAGCCCCGCCTATCCCTCACATCAGAGGACATCCACCCTGTAACAGCACCCCACGCAGCCCAAAAGGTATGAAGTGAATCGAAAAAATATAAGCTTCTACTTAGGATTAATCAAAATTCAGAGTCAGTTTTATGTAATTGTGCACACCGTTTAATTACAGGCCGTAGGACTCTTCAAGATGTGCAGGTTGGCACTGAGCCCCTCCCTCACCTCCAGAGCCTGTTGGACACATCACCATGGGGCAGTGCTCCATCCCACACTGTCTGCACAGAGAGTTACGCCACAGCCAGTGCAGGAGACAGCAGCACTGTTAGTCAATGAATCATTAGATTGGAATTATACATTTCTGATATATATCAACAGCCATATGGGTATCAGACGATAAATGTGTTTTTATAATGTTATCTGTATTAATCTGATAAGTTAGATAGACTGATATATTGTTATCTGATAATTTACTTAAATGAACACTCCAGATGATTAATACCAGTTGGCCTGACTAATGTTAAACATAAATAAAATGCCTACTCAGAGCCTGTTTATTGCCCAGGACAAACATGCATTTTATTTCTATAATCTTTGTTATATTTGTGTAATTTTAATTTATAAGAGAATGTTGGCTATAGGCGTGTATAATTTCATTCATTATTTTTTATTAACGATTATGTATTATAAATATTATTACAAGTTGAGTGTTATTTGTAATCAGTCTCTAAATGCAGAATGATAACTAATTGACCTATACCAGTTTTTGGCTTCAAAATATTAAAAATGATCAGTAATGAGTGCATCTCTAATTTCTAATATGTGCTTTTTAAATGTCATGTTGACTACTGGGATAATATGATGCGCACTATCCATCAAATATCTTCAGTATTGATGTTTTCTATGCGTTTCGGCAGCTTGAATTCACTCAAAAGTTTTGTTATAGATACAAATGATTATTGTTATTTTGTTGTTGTAGAAGCTTTCATCTGACAAAAGTAAATGTACCATTATCTTATATTTACATCAATATATTCACAGCTATCAGATTTATATTGATATTCTGCATCACTTTCAGACGAATGCCTCTGTGTCTAGCGTCCTGCAGTCTCCAGTGAAAAGAGAAATGTCTAAGGAGGAAACAGACTCTCCCTCCAGTGGTAATGCAGAGTTTACCACTGCCAGCTCTGGAGCCAGACAGACCACTGAGACCATTGAAGAGATGGAGCATCCTATTGACAGTGTGCATTTAGAATTCATTGCTAAAGTGTTCTAAAAATTCATTATGAGATGTATTGTAAAAGTATTATTGATTTTAGCAATTGCCATGGTGTGAGAATCAAAATGAAAGAGAATCATGGTGTTTGTGATTCCTGTAGAGAAAAATGATCTGGATGAGGAAGGAGAGGAAGTAGGTGACGACCCGTCAGATTCTGAACATCAATGTGTGCTAGAGCCCTCTGATGAAAAAGCGTTTGATGATGAAGACATCTCAAAGAGGAAGGAAGGATGTAAGGATGAAAATCTGTGTCAGATACATGGTGAGACAGATCTACAGTAGAACTGTGTTATTTTCATTTTTAAAATGAATTAAATGATGTGCATTTGTATTTTCAGACCAGCATCCAGATCTCAACTCTGCTGATATGGATAGTAATTCAAACTCTCAAAAAAGCGATAAGAGTCACAGTCTTGATGAAACTGAGAGGTAAAACCCAATACTTTGCCTTAGTAAGGGGTATTTCATTATTGGTTGTTCACTTTTTGACACAGTGATGATAAAATAAGAAAAAGGACCTGCATAATGATTCTGGTGCTGTTCGGTTAGAGCAGGGGTAGGCAAGTTCGGTCCTAGAGAGCCGCTGTCCTGCAGAGTTTAGCTCCAACCCTGAAAAAACACCTTCACCTGCCTTTAGCCTTAGTAATCCTGAAGAGCCTGATTAGCTTGTTCAGGTGTGTTTGATTAAGGTTGGAGATAAGCGGCTCTCTAGGACCGAACTTGCCTACCCCTGGGTTAGAGAAAAGCATCTATATTTAACATTAAATTGCCCTCAAAAATGATGGTCTATTTACACTTAGTGACTTCATGTGTCTTTATCACTTGGATAGCTATCTATGCACATTTCATTTATACTTGTAAATGAACCGGAAATTGTCTGCATGAAAAGTCAGCAAGAACTGGAAATTGCAACCAGCTTTTCTTCCCTACTGTGATGTATTAGTGAAACAGCTTCTCATACAAGAAAAAATAATTACTGTTTTTGATAAAAGATTACAAGCACATAATAAAAAAAATAAAAAAATGTGCAAGGATAAATTGCAGACAAATCACAAATTCCATTTTTCCTCCCCTAAAACAAAAAAGAAGATGCTTCAACTTTGGAATCTTGCAGGGCAAGCTCCACCCTTGATGAGGAGCTGCAAAGAATGCTTTTAGAAGAAGCCACAGTACAGAGAACACCCACAGGCCCAGGGTCACAGTGAGTGTGTAAAGTCTGTGTTTTTCAGTGCAAACAGACTGTCTCTAAAACTGTCAGACTTTTTAGAAGAATTTCACTCTTAAATTATAAAAAAAACATTAATCTGCTCTTGGTCTAGGGTGTCTCAGTCTGAAATAAAAGGAGAGGGGGATGTGAGAGAGGGCTGTCCAGAAGGAGTCTACATAGAGACTGCAGGTGAGTGGATATAAGTTATGGGGTCCTTTAAAGGTATGTAAAAAAAAAATTTATTTAAATTTTTTTTTGACTGTAATGAAAATACCATAATATGATTCAGATATTTAAGAAACATGCTAAATTAAAGGATTAGTTCACTTCAGAATTAAAATTTTCTGATAATTTACTCACCCACAAGTCATCCAAGATATTTATGTCTTTCTTTCTTCAGTCGAAAAGAAATTAAGCTTTTTGAGGAAAACATTCCAGGATTTTTCTCCATATAGTGGACTTCACCGGGGTACAAGGTTTCAAAATTACAGTTTCAATGCAACTTCAAAGGGTTCTGCATGATCCCAGACAAGGAATAGCGAAACGATCGCTCATTTTTTAAATAAATAAATACAAATTTATATACTTTTTAACCAAAATGCACATCTTGCACTGCTCTGCGCCAAGCATTACATAATCACGTTGAAAAGGTCACGTGTAATGTAGGCGAAAGTACCGATCCAGTGTATACAAAGCGAACGTGCAAAGAATGAGTCAAACGCCCTTTACAAAAAAAGGTATAACAACGATGTCGGACGATTTTGAAGTTGGAGAAAATTAATTTTATTTTATTTTTTAGAGAGAATGACCAATCAACAAGGCCCTTATTCCTCGGCTGGGATCAACTCATCAACTTAGTCTCAATAGACCTTTTTCACACTTCCGGGTTTTTGGCTTCCGGAATGATCCACGCTGGGTAAAAGTTTTTCCAGTTACAGTGATAGATAGCCTCGATCAGAACCAGCTCGGGAATCAAAGTCGTTTTACGAATTAAATGTCATGAAAATGTTTGAACGTTCTTGGTGAATTATTGGTGAGACTACAGTCTCAACGTGCACACTATCCATCCTAAATAGTAGTCTATGTGACATTAGTAATATTCAGTACTATTTAGGGTGGATATGCACATTGGGATGTAGGCTAGAGTGTTTTTAGCGACGTGCTGGGGAAGTGATCAGTTGGTAGCTCCCTTATCACGCAAGCCTGATCCTCTGATTCATGAAACAGGACCGCTCGCACCCTGATATTTCTGGATATAAACACTTCAGTCATCTCTCACTCATATTTTCCAGTCGTCATCATCTTAAAGTGTGTATTATGCACAGTATTGTGCTGTTGCAACATTAATGCAAAGACTGATAGTTGTGTACAGTGTGGTGCTGGAAATTAATTATGTCTTAGTTTAATCATTTTTAACGATCAGGATTAGTTATAACATATGCTTGAATGTGGGATGTAATGCCATATGAGATTAACATGCTATATATTTTTAAAACGTATTAAACAACAATAGGCTATCTCACGACTTTATATCCCCCACTGAAGTATATATTGGGACTTAATTTTTTTTAAATGAATAAATTATATAAATAATGTTCGTTGTACGTAATACGATCGGGAAATTGCTGAATGAGTAGCTGCGTAGACATTGCCTAAACTGTATGACAGCTGGTAATATAAATCCAGCTGCCGGTAAATTTGAGTAACTGTCTGAGTGGCCGTATAAGCTACAAACAAGTAGAAAATAATTTCTTTGTAGATTATACAACAGCAACTTGGAAAACAGAAAAGGTAAGAAGCGATATTTGAGAAAAGAGCATATCAATCTAATAGCCGTAGACGCATAGCGGAACTAACTTTACCCTGTGTCACGTGATTTCCGATTCTTGTGAAAAAGGTCTATCCTGCTCCTGGAGGGCCACCATCCTCCAGAGTTTAGCTCCAACCCCAATTAAACACCTAAACCAGCTAATCAAGGTCTACTAGGCATACTAGAAACTTCCACTCAGGTGTGTTGAGGCAAGTTGGAGCTAAACCTTGCAGGACAGTGGCCCTCCAGGACCGAGTTTGGACACCCGACTTAGAGTGTAAGGCTCGTTGCCTTCCATTGTTAATCTGGAACCCTGTGTGAGCGTTGAGTCTGAGGAGGGGGAGTGGGAAACAACAAACAGTAACCATTTCAACCGCTAGCTGTTAATATTACACACTGCACCTTTAAAGGTTCAGTAACTCAAACACCTAATGTAGTGTTTAACTGGTAAAGTCCTGTTGATTCTCTCTGTAGAAGAGACAAGATTGAGGCTGGGAGAGAAGATTGAGGCTGCTAATCAGGAGAACCATCTTAACAGGTGCACAAGAATCCTAAAATAAAATGCATTTGACCTCAGGAATACAGTGCTAGTGTAAATCTTACTACTTAGAAATATTGATACTACCATTGACTTTTGAACACTTAAGCCTTAGAAATTTAATGTTTTACAAGTAAATTACTAATTAAAATGACCTAACTTTCCTGACTGAAAATGCTCAAATTTATTTTTGTAATGTAATTGTTTTATTTTTTATCATCAGAGTTCTTGAGCAGATGCCTCCTGAGTCAGTAAAACAGCACTGTTAAAGAGGAGCCTCTCGGATATCCTCAAGGTCTCTTGCATCTGAATCGTTTCCATTTTAGATGCTTAAGTCATGTGGTTTGTGTTCCTTTATGTTGAATTTACTGTTAAATGAAGAAATTCTTTCCAAATAATAATTCAAAATAAACTTAGCTTTCAAACTTGTTCTTAACATATGCACATCTACAGTTTGAACGTGGATGTTACAATTGACTAACAGATGAATGTTGTTCAATAATTTTTTTTAATGATTTGTATGTTCCATTTGAGGTTTTGATGTTAAAGCATTTAAATAAAAGGACACGTATATATAAAAAAAAGACTTTATTGCATACAAAAAAAAAAAAATATACTGAATCTTACTGAAATCTTGTCTATCTGAAGTCACAAACACCTGTTTAACTTTACAAAAAAATATAAACTCTTATGCTGTACAGTTACTTTCTTGTACAAATCTATTGATTCCACAACAGGTCATGATATAATTTAATACAGCAGCATAATATTATGCAGAAGAAATGGGACAAAAAAAAAACCAACCAGAATTAAGTTTATTCCTTAAAAAGACTGATAAAAGTTAGTTTCTTTTGCATGCAATCCAAATTAATGGATATACTGAACTTTACGGACAAATGTTTCTGAAATGTACTCCATCATTACTGTTCTAAACTGTTGATCCAATCCAAGTGTATGTAGAGGGGTTTTACTATAACACATGTGGAAGTAATTGGAGGCTTTACACATTTTGATGGGGTTGCATCTATTTTGTTTCTCAGTTTCTTGCCAGCAATGACACAAGTCCTTTCTTATCCAGCTCAACGAGTTTAAGGTGCTGTAAGGTCTTCATTGCAGAATCACTGACTTTCATGTTCAACTTCTTCATCCTCTGAGTGCTTATTGGCCCCCTGAAAATATTTAATCAAATGCATTAGAATACACTTTTTAAGTGAAAAAGTGACATGTGGCCAAGTATGGTGTCCCACACTTGGAATTTGTGCTCTGCATTTCACCCATCAAAGTAAACACAGTAGTGAACACCATGCTCAAGGGCATCTCAGTTGTGGGTAATGAGAGTGGAAGAGAGCACTGTTCATTCACTCCACCCAACTACATTTCCTGCCAGTACTGAGACTCAAACCCGCAACCTTTGGGTTACAAGCCCTACTCGCTAACCATTAGGCCACATCTTCCCTTGACTGCCCCCTTTTCTCTGTATATGCCAAATCATGTGGTTGCCTTAATTTACACTACATTATTAATTATGTTAAGGCACAGGGTTAAAGGTGTTTTTGCACAAATGACTAGACAAACCTGTTCTTATCTGAGAAATACTCGGATAACTGCTTATAGAGCATGTTGAGGTCATTCAGCTTCAAGTTACCACGTACACTCCGCGGGACAGTCTCAAATGTCCCCTCAGACACCTCTTCATGCATGTTCTTTGCTGCAAGACAGACAAAACAACTATATATTAGAATTATTGAGATTGATAAAGATGCTGTTCACCTCGGACATTGAGAAAATGTTACAGCTGCTTTATGTTGATGGTTTTCTTCTGTCCTTACATTCAGACTGCGCTTGAGTTTGAGGTTCTGATGTCGGCACAGCCTAAAGAAACAGAAACGCATTCACAAATAGCCAAAAAGTAGCTTTTGCTTCATAAGCTCAAAAATATTTACATTTTAATAGGTACATATAGGGCTTGACATTAACACCCGCCAACCACGTGTGGATTTCAGCAGTGGCGTGTAACGCAGTCACTCCTACTGGACACTTGGGGGGTTAAATTTTAATTTATATATAACCTAAATATACATTTTTCAATTGTAGTCTTTTAAAAAGGCATTTGAAATGATAAACTAAGAGCAATGTTGTCAAAAATATCTCTCACTCGTTTAATTTGCTCCGTATGAATATTGGTGTTACAGGGCTTGAGTTTTGGCGTGGGATTGCGCGTATTGCGCATAATTGTACTCATTCCTGCAGATTTTGTGCTCACACCCAAAGAGTGTGAGCATTAATGTCGCCTCTCAAGTACTAAATTTAGTTGTTTTTCACTGCTTAAAGCACTATAGACATTTTATAGGAGGAACTTTGGTTATGTTTTAACGCATGTGTAACAGTATAATGGTCAGGTCTTAAAAGTGACAGCAGATTAAAATTATGACATAATAAAAATATCTATATGGCAGTTTTTCCCCATGGTATCAATGTTAAAATTGTGGCCAGTGGCTAGTAACTTTGGAAAACCACTAGCCATAGTGGCTGGTGAGCAAAAAATTAATGTCAAGCCCTGGGTACATACATACACTACTGTTCAAAAGTTAGAAATTTATACTGTTGATCAGAAAGGACACATTAAATTGAACAAAAGTGATAGACACTTACAAAAAAAGTTACAAAAGTTTTGCATTTCAAATAAATGCTGTTCCTTTGAACATTCTATTCACCAAAGAATCCTGAAAATAAGTGATTCCTTTCAAAAACATAAAAAAAATAATAATCTTACCGACCCCAAACTTTTGAACGGTAGTGTAGTTCTGTAATTATGGTAAAAAGTGTCTAACCTCTACATTTAATGCGGCAACGGCTGAGCAGAGAGCATCTCTCGCTTCTTGTTCTTCTTCTGTCAGTGGCGGAACCTTAAACACCAGAATTCCCCTTAGCACACATACAGTCCGAACCACAAACCTCATGAAACTACTTTATTTTTCAAAGAACACTCCCTTAACCACGGTAAAATCATTGTGTATGGCTTCTAGTGTAGTAAAACTGACAAGGACCCTTCGGCTCTTGTTGCACTATTGAATGAATACCTGCACATCTGCCGTGTTCTGCAGCTGTTCAACCAGCTGTACTGTCGTATCCAAGTGAGCTCGTATGGAGTCCATGGATCGTTTCTGTTCCGCTGTGATCTCCTCCACCTGAGCGCACAGGGCAGCATGGCGCGCTTTGATCGCCGTCAGGTTCTCCAGCAACTGAACGGGGTTTCCCTGAAATCCACAACCACAGACTTAGAAAGACAGACTCAGTCACTATTTAAAATGAATAAACGAATACAAAATTACCTCAAACGAGCCCGCTTCACGCGCATTTGCCATGAAGTCAAATTTCAGCCGCTTTTCCACATATTCTATATCGGCTTCTGCTTTCTGGAACTACAAGGACACAGATCTAAACACCATCATTCAGAAAGCATTCAGAAGATTAGAGTCAGGAGTTGATTGCTGTTTAGCATTTATTGGCCCATCTGAACGAGGGTACGATCTAAAACCTGAAACCCTATTAGCAATATTGCACTACTCTGAACACAGTGGACAGCAGAGGCAATACTGATAGGGTCCCAAGAATTAGCATTAGACATTATGACCTGTAAAACAGAGAAAACAAACAACAATATGCCAACTGAGATGGTGCACGTCTTTGAAAAGTTTCAAACATTGTGCAAAGCTGCTCTCAGATGCTTTGACAATACTATTGCACTGCTAGCTGTCCAATACAGTAGTGCAATGAAGTCAGAGCACCTGTTAACAGCAATTGATGTGGCTGGCCATGCTGTTGACCCTACCTTTGAGAAAAATCCCTGGCCAATGCCCTTTTAACATTGCACTGCTTTAATAACTGGGTTATCAGTAGTACAATATAAAAGGGGCACTGGACAGACAGTTCGCATTCAGGGTGGTCCTTTTGCATGCTGAAATATCCAATCATGTAAATAATGTCAATTAAAAGGCCTGGGAAGAAGAACACAGTTTTCATATAAACATTACTGGGGAGATACAGATATAGATGTTTCATAATATGGGCAATCATTTTTAAAGTGAGTGTTTACAATTTCTGGCAAGCTGATACTGCGCCCCCTATCGCCTCCTCTTCCTCATGATATTTAAACTCCTTCAAATTTAATATTAATGCAGTTTTAAAGTTTTACTAAAATCATTGAATAGCACAAATGGCTTTTATAAGATTTTGCAGGCATGCAAATTGTCAGAATCCTCACAGACTAAACTTTTACAAAGATCTGTGCGTCTTCCAGAAGAAACAGACAAATTTTATAAACATTTTATCAGTTAATAATAACTGCAACATTAACTTGGTGTATATAAACCCGAGCTGCTTAAACATATATAAAAGCCGTATTGAATAATGTATAGGAGGAGTAAGTTCGGGCTGCAGCACGCAGTTTCGCGGACAGACGCACAGGCCCTCCCGCTCCCGCACTCCCCTCACCGTCGAACCAAATAAACATTTTCAGGATGAATGCCATGGTTTCGTTTCAAAATATGCGCATTACTGTAATTTAATGATATGAAGACTGATATTGCTGTAAATATGAGTAAATAATAACATTAGCAGCGGCACTAGTTAGCCATCCAGCTACATGTTTTTCGTAATTTTCTCCCCTCCAACCTGAGGGAAAGTCATAGGAATATACAGAACATGTAATTTTTCATGTTTTTTCTACATTACGTTTTCTAATGCAAAGGCACCAGTATTATTAACAGTTAGACGCATACGGTCAGTTTACAAGGGAAAACATTTGATGGAAACGTTTGGGTGAAAAAACAGCTTACCATCGCCTCTAGCTTATCAACTGTCTCCATGTTGAATAGTTTACATTCCTAAAGCAGCCCCGGAAATATAAAGCTCGCAGCAGAACGCAAAACCTTCTCTGATTCGTCAGCTGTCAGAGAGCCTGGAAGGTGATTGGTCAGTTTGGAAGGAGAAAGAGCGGAAAAGGGGTGGTATGTTCGGGATGGAATTTTAACGTACTACTGTCTTGTACGTACTACAGAGTTTGTACACTGCAGACTATTTATAATTGTATGTGAATATGAATATTGAATTCAGTGATAAAACAGTGTTTTTCTTCCCCCTCTCAGTTTTGTGTTAGAGTATACTGACTATTAAATAATATTAAATTGTGGGATACAGTGTTTATTGAAAAAAAACAATGATTTTGCATTTTATATCCTTTTTTCTGTAAAAAAAATATATATATATTTTTTGGCACTCAGATCAAATAAAGAATCAGAAAGGAGAACACATTTGATATACACCAATCAGGCATAACATTATGACCACCTTCCTAATATTGTGTTGGTCCTCCTTTTGCTGCCAAAACAGCCCTGACCCGTCGATGTATGGACTCCACTAGACCCCTGAAGGTGTGCTGTGGTATCTGGCACCAAGATGTTAGCTGCAGATCCTTTAAGTCCTGTAAGTTGCGAGGTGGGGCCTCCATGGATCGGACTTGTTTGTTCAGCACATCCCACAGATGCTCGATTGGATTGAGATCTGGGAAATTTGGAGGCCAAGTCAACACCTCAAACTCGTTGTTGTGCTCCTCAAACCATTCCTGATCCATTTTTGCTTGCAGGGCACATTATACTGCTGAAAGAGGCCACAGCCACCTGGGTATACCGTTTCCATGAAAGGGTGTACATGGTCTGCAACAATGCTTAGGTAGGTGGTACATGTCAAAATAACATCCACATGGATGGCAGGACCCAAGGTTTCTCAGCAGAACATTGCCCAAAGCATCACACTGCCTCCGCCGACTTGCCTTCTTCCTATAGTGCATCCTGGTGCCATGTGTTCCCCAGGTAAGTGACGCACACGCACCCGGCCATCCATGTGATGTACAAGAAAACGTGATTCATCAGACCAGGCCACCTTCTTCCATTGCTCCGTGGTCCAGTTCTGATGCTCACGTGCCCACTGTTGGTGCTTTCGGTTGTGGACGGGTCAGCATGGGCACCCTGACTGGTCTGCGGCTATGCAGCCCCATACGCAACAAGCTGTGATGCACTGTGTATTCTGACACCTTTCTATCAGAACCAGCATTAACTTATTGAGCAATTTGAGCTACAGTAGCTCGTCTGTTGGATCGGACCACACAGGCCAGCCTTCACTCCCCACGTGCATCAATGAGCCTTGGCCGCCCATGAATCTGTCGCCGGTTCACCACTGTTCCTTCCTTGGACCACTTTTGATAGATACTGACCACTGCAGACCGGGAACATCCCACAAGAGCTGCAGTTTTGGATATGCTCTGACCCAGTCATCTAGCCATCACAATTTGGCCCTTGTCAAACTCGCTAAAATCCTTACACTTGCACATTTTTCCTGCTTCTAACACATCAACTGTGAGGACAAAATGTTCACTTGCTGCCTAATATATCCCACCCACTAACAGGCACCATAATGAAGAGATAATCAGTGTTATTCACTTCACCTGTCAGTGGTCATAATGTTATGCCTGATCGGTGTAACTTGTTTTTCGTACATCACACTGAAATGTCAAGTATGGAATACATTCCTTGCAGTAAGCTCTGTTGTATACCACACATTTTGTTGAAAAAAGTAGGTCATGCTATTATTCTATGCACATGCAGAAAATTTAGAATTACAGTATCTCACAGAAGTGAGTACACCCCTCACATTTTTGTAAATATTTTATTATATCTTTTCATGTGACAACACTGAAGAAAAGACACTTTGCTACAATGTAAAGTAGTGAGTGTACAGCTTGTATAACAGTGTAAATTTGCTGTCCCCTCAAAACTCAACACACAGCCATTAATGTCTAAACCGCTGGCCACAAAAGTGAGTACACGCCTAAGTGAAAATGTCCAAATTAGGCCCAATCAGCCATTTTCTCTCCCCGGTGTCATGTGACTCGTTAGTGTTACAAGGTCTCAGGTGTGAATGGGGAGCAGGTGTGTTAAATTTGGTGTTATCGCTCTCATTCTCTCATACTGGTTACTGGAAGTTCAACATGGCACCTCATGGCAAAGAACTCTCTGAGGATCTGAAAAAAGAATTGTTGCTCTACATAAAGATGGCGTAGGCTATAAGAAGATTGGCAAGACCCTGAAACTGAGCTGCAGCACGGTGGCAAAGAACATACTGTGGTTGAACAGGACAGGTTCCACTCAGAACAGGCCTCGCCATGGTCGACCGAAGAAGTTGAGTGCATGTGCTCAGCGTCATATCCAGAGGTTGTGTTTGGGAAATAGACGTATGAGTGCTGCCAGCATTGCTGCTGAGGTTGAAGGGGTGGGGGGTCAGCCTGTCAGTGCTCAAACCATACGCCACACACTGCATCAAATTGGTCTGCATAGCTGTCGTCCCAGAAGGAAGCCTCTTCTAAAGATGATGCACAAGCTGAAGACAAGCAGACTAAGGACATGGATTACTGGAACCATGTCCTGTGGTCTGATGAGACCAAGATAAACTTATTTGGTTCAGATGGTGTCAACTGTGTGTGGCGACAACCAGGTGAGGTGTACAAAGACAAGTGTGTCTTGCCTACAGTCAAGCATGGTGGTGGGAGTGTCATAGTCTGGGGCTGCATGAGTGCTGCCGGCACTGGGGAGCTACAGTTCATTGAGGGAACCATGAATGAGCAGAGCATGATCCCCTCCCTTCGGAGACCGGGCCACAGGGCAGTATTCCAACATGATAACGACCCTAAACACACCTCCAAGACAACCACTGCCTTGCTAAAGAAGCTGAGGGTAAAGGTGATGGACTGGCCAAGCATGTCTCCAGACCTAAGCCCTATTGAGCATTTATGGGGCATCCTCAAACAGGGTCTCTAACATCCACCAGCTCTGTGATGTCATCATGGAGGAGTGGAAGAGGACTTCAGTGGCATCCTGTGAAGCTCTGGTGAACTCCATGCCCAAGAGGGTTAAGGCAGTGCTGGAAAATAATGGTGACCACACACTTTGGGCCCAATTTGGACATTTTCACTTAGGGGTGTACTCAATTTTGTGGCCAGCGGTTTAGACATTAATGGCTGTGTGTTGAGTTATTTTGAGGGGACAGCAAATTTACACTGTTGTACAAGCTGTACACTCACTACTTTACATTATAGCAATAATTTCCTCAGTGTTGTCACATGAAAAGATATAATAAAATATTTACAAAAATGTGAGGGGGTGTACTCACTTCTGTGAGATACTGTATATACCTAACATAGCCAGACTCTGCACAGTACTCATACTCTATATATACTCTATCTGCACAGTATTTATACTCTCACAGTATTCATGCTCATACTCTACATCACTGTACTCATACTCTATTCACAGTATTCATACTCTATATCGCTATACTGCACAGTATTCATACTCTATACTGCACAATCTATATTTCTAATAATAGTACTCAAACATTTTGTCCCAGGCCTTGTAAATATAGCAAGAGACTTGTTTTATTCTCCAATGTGTAATGTTCAGGCCAGGGTAACTTTAGAATAATCATGATCCTGGACAAATTCAGTTTTAAAACAAAATTCATAATAGGCCAGGTGCAGTTACTACTATATATTTTTTTTTAAATAATGTTTATTTAAAGAGATTTTTAAAACAGTATAAACGTTGTACTACTGTCCTTAAATAGTAAAAAAAATCAGAGGGCTGAAAAAAGTTTCTATGACGTTTCATCCAAACGGACCAATCGACCGCCAGAATGTGAACAGCCATTGAAAGTGTAAGCGGTAGTAAACCCCGCCTCATTTATTATGACTGACAACATTTCTATTCAATCACAGCTCTGCACACACACCGCTACACCAATCAGAGAAGGCTAGTAGTTCATAGCGTCAACAAAGCTTGGTTGCACCGTAAACTTGTTCTCCCCCGGTTTGCTCGTTAGAGGACGTTGGAGTCACAGTCAGGAGGGGCTCTATATCAAATAGTAATTTTAAAACAGTAAGCACTTACAGAAAATCAAGCCAGCATGTTCTCCCGCATCGTTAGACCAACAGCCACCCTCGCCCGGAGCTTGTCCACCTCCTCCCAGGTAAAAACTTTCATATTTGTTAACATGCGAATGCGCTAACATTAGCATTCATGATGTATGTGAGTGTATAGTGACGCTAACATGTCAAACTGAAATCAAAACCAAATGTACTTTTACTTTATTGATTCGTGATCCTTAATAACCCATAGACTACAATAATATAATTGAAACTAAGTTAAGAAAACCCGCATCCAGGTAACCTAGAAGTTACCTTGTTTGGCATTTAGCCAGCACACTGGCAATGTGATTTCTTAGTCAAATGGTTTAACGTTTATAGAGCTTGCAAGTATCACCTGTGAATCTAGTTGAAAACCTGCTGTCCGACATGAGAAGGTTTTTAGTCGACCTTGCCAACTCTTTTAGTCTGTCTGTGTGGGATCATCCAGGTTAGAGATGGTATCATTTTGACTTGCCCCCCTTTGAAAGGTCATTACTGTAACACTGTAATCAGCTACTTGTCTCACTGTTGTGTAGTAAGTACCACAAAGTGTCTTGATCTGTAATGAGAGATCAGGCTTTATGCAGCTTGTGTTTTGCCACAAAATGGCAAAAGTGATACTGAGATGATTCACCATCTGATATGTTTCATGTAACTAAACTTTGGGCTTTTACTTATATTCCCCGTACACCATCACCCACATTGCATTCCTTTTTGTCCTTAGCACAATGCAATGCATGCAGTTAGTTGACATTGGTACAAGACTAGTTAGTTAGTTTTCAATAAGCTTGCACTAAACACATTCATATGCCATACAGACTTCCTTTGTACTGTCTAAATAGTTTACAGAGTCCTTAATCACTTGGTTTAAACCCTCCCACTTCTCAGCATGAATGGTAGTAAAAATTCCCACTGGCATATTTCCAGACTGAAAAAGTCCCAAGGTCCAGTTCAAAAACAAGTTTGTGTGACCTTCATTTGTAAACACATAGATGGACAAAAGGATGTTTAACATTTTTATTCAAAGATTATTCCATATTTTGATTTAATCACTTTTTGATAACCAGATTATTATTTATGATTCCTCCACAAAGCAGTAAATTTAATGGCCTATTGAGTCAAAGTGCACTTTACTGATAAGTAGGGTGGGTCAGCACATATTGCAATTGTGTGAGACAAATTTTTTTTTTCTTCATGCAGAACAATGCGAAAGTAGCTGTCTTGGGCGCTTCAGGTGGCATCGGGCAGCCCCTGTCCCTCCTGCTGAAGAACAGCCCTCTAGTGAGCGAACTGTCGCTGTATGATATCGCCCACACTCCTGGAGTGGCTTCTGACCTCAGTCACATCGAGACCAGAGCCCATGTCACAGGTACGGAAATGGTTTTGGCTCAACAAGCCCCTTAGGTTCTGATTTGAGCTTTTAGTATTTGCAGAGAAATCAGGTAATTTTTTTTTAACCCATAATTTTTTATTAAAATGTCAACTTGACCATTGAAACAAAATCATTTTATCTGGTTAATTATGCTAGACA